>JAPQWV010002264.1:0-60180 GCA_027422505.1 Craterostigma plantagineum | reverse complement strand
GATCTGATGCATTTATCACACCAAATTCCTTTAAAAGCTACATTGTTTCGTTGAGGTGGATAGTGAATGTTTCAAGGTCAATAGTTATTCGAAACATGACTGTTACTTTGTTCATTGAAATTCACATATGAATTTCAGCACGAATACCATCAAAATTCAAAATTAAACCACAAATATCAGTTTATATGTCGTAAATCCTGAAACCGTAAGGGCAACCCTGAAACCTTAAACCTTAATCTCCATAAACACATAAGCTAAACCTTGGTTCGACAACTACAACAATTTGTAACACATAAAGAACTTTTAGTAACATATTTAACTAATGCTTAACAGTTAAATAGTTATTAGTAACACTTTTTTGCACTAATTTAGCTATCCCCGCCAAAATCCCAACGTGGCATACCTCCCACCCAATTAACTCAGTTAATCCACAAATCCCGCCCGAAATTTAGCAAGTATAGTAAATCCATCCAAACCCATGCAAAACCAGTATCCCGCCCAATTAACACAATCAATCCACTAATCCCGTCCAAAATTTAGCAAGTATAGTAAATCCATCCAAACCCATCCAAAACCAATATCCCTCCCAAATCGAAACAGTTCTGCTAAAAAAATATCATATCAATACTTATGAAAAACAGTAGCAGGACATAATATCCCACTTCAGATATACCAAGTAACACTTCAATTTCAGATAGTAACAATTCAATGCCAAAAATTAACGAAACAGGTCTGTTAAAAAATACTACATCGATACTTTTAGTAACACTTTCGATAAAACAAGTAACGCTTCTATTTTATTTAGTAACAGTTTCACGTCAAATAAATCGAAACAGGTCTGCTAAAAAACATACCACATCAATACTTATGAAAAACAAAAGTAGGTCGTAATATAACACTTCAGATAATAAAAGTAACGGTCCGAATCCACGTAGTAACAGTTCCATGCCAAATTATCAAAACAGCCTGCTAAAAAATACCATATAATATGAAAAACAAAAGAAGATCAAGATATACCACTTCGGATATTCCAAGTAACCTTTCAGGTAGTAACAATTAAATGCACCATATTATCGTAACCGTTCTGCTAAGAAAAATAAAATACCACGTCAATACTTAAAACAAAAAAACGTCATAATATACCATTTTAGACAATCCAAGTAACGCTTCTATTTCATGTAATAACAGTGATGCAAAAAATTATCAAAACAGGTCCGTTAAAAAAAACCACATCAATACTTTGAAAAACAAATTAGGTCATAATATACCAATTAATCGACGACCAATTCGATTATGAGTTACCATTTGTACCATGATCCACTTTGTTTCTGATCATATGGTGGACAATAAATACCACATCTATAATTATTATAAACAAAACGAAGTCAAAATATAACACTTGATCGGACAAAATATTAATTTATGAGTATAAAAGTAACGTTTCTTGGTACATTTATAACTATAAGACGTAATCAATAACACGAATGCATGAAATATTAACATTTATTCCAGATGAATTGATGCATTCCATACGAACAGCTTCACACAACGTACGTTTTAAAACTGATGAGGTGACGATTGTTTCAAAATTCACAGAGCATATGAAACGCCCAAACGATGGGTACCTCGAATACACAAAGATTAGCTGCAATTGCTACGAAAATTTAATTCGATTTGGCCAGTTTCTTCTCGAATTTGAAACCATATAAAAGTTCATTAAAATTCTTACATCGTACTTCATCAATATCAGAATAAATCCTACGTCACATGTCGAAATTGATTGGTGGATGGGGCAGTCGATTGTGCTGGATTCATTGTGAAAACTGGGTTTCAAGCCGAATAAATATAAATTTGTTAAAAACATTTTACTATCGAGAAGTAACATATTATCATTTTAAAGTACCGTTTATCGTTATCACAGTACCAAGTCGTCGCATCTTTGTAACAAAATATGGCGTCGAATACCCTTTCAGAGAACACTTTATGAAGGGTATTTTAGTCAAAACATAGTTTGTGTCTTTACCTTTGAATTTTTCAAAACACAGTTCCTTAAAACTAAAGAATAACTGACAGGGCTTGATCACTAACTTTAAACTATTTTAGGGTCTGAAACGTAATTGTCCCAATTTTTAATGATCCATCGGTCGAATAATATGAAATTATAAAGAGAAAAAGAAAAGAAAAAGAGATTTTCGCGGGATGAATTGTCGGACTAAGGTACGACGATGGTCGTATTATTCTTTAATTTGACTTTTGAATATTGTGGACTATTTAACATAGACCGTTTCAACTTTCAAGCACATTAATTCTCTTGGTTGGAACTTATTCTCTTACTTTAATTCTTGAAGCTATTTCTAATTTTTCAGTATATTATAAGGCAAGAGATTATTCTCCACCTACAATAACAAATTAACAAGAAAAAGGAAAATCAAAATAATATTAACGGAAAGAATATATATACACACAAATACACCAATATCTTCGCTTATATAGTAAGTAATATCTCAGCAAATATATCACAATTTATTAAATTATATATGTGGAAACTCCTCTCTCTCTCTCTCTCTCTCTCTCTCTCTCTCTCTCCAGTCTCCCCCCTGCGAAATCTTGATCTTAGAAATGACAGCAACTTGTCAGAAAGCCATTTCTCTTCCTGCATCAAAAGAATTAACACAAAGACTCGGATTTTGCTTTTCAACGTTTAACCTAAGACATGTTCAACGCAAAATTCTCTTTCATTTCTTGCATATATTCAAGATAACGAGAACTATCTCTAACACCATCTTTCTTTCTCATTTCCCAATAATAAAAAACTAATGATAGAACAAAAAACATACCTGTTATTACTGTTGATGCTAGAGCTTCGAGTAGGGTTGTAAACGAATCGAATCGAGTCGAATACCGTCATATTCTATTTGTATTCTTTTATTTTCTGAATATTCACATTCATATTCTTTTATTATTCGAATACTAAAATTGATTCATATTCTATTTGATAATATATTCGAATATATTTGCGAATATTCGGTTACGAATAATTTTTTTTCAGAAAATCTGTTTTAAGAAAACAAAAAAAAAAACGTAAAAATTACGTAGTGGTATAAAGAAAAACATAGCAAAACATATCATTAGGTTATCCAATACATCATACGGAAGTACAAAAAAATCTTTCATTGATAAATTTCAAAAATAATTATTTTCCTGAGCTTGCTTCGATCATCACCCATGCAATACCACATTAACCGATTCTTCTTCTATCTATAATATAATAAGAAATTGATTAATTATCATGAAATATATGATTTGTGGCGTATTAAAGGATGATATGTGATCTTGCAATAATGATCTATCAAGTGATATTAATATGTTAGTTTAACTACAAGTATTTATAATATATATTATTTCATATGTATTATATTATCCGAATCGAATATTCTAAATAAATACGAATCGAATATTGCCATATTGTATTCTTATCCGAAAATTATTCGAATCGAAAAAAAATATTCTTATTCGGATTTGATATTCTAATATTTCGAATCCGAATCTTAAATGTCGAATCGAATTTCGAATCGAACAAAAAGATTCGATTCATTTGCAACCCTAGCTTCGAGTACTAATACTAGAGCTTCCACTACTCCCACTACTACTACCGTTAAAGTTATTACTCGTTCTGCTACTATCACTATCTCTCGAGCCACTCAGCTTCTTCTTCCACCAATCCCTTTCACCACCGACCTTCGCCGGAGAAACCTTTCCGCCCATACTCTTACCTCCTCCGCCGGCCCTCTTCTTCGACGACGTCAAGGAAAAGAACGGAGACACAACGTTCAAGAAAAGACCTCTATTCTCGAACGCCATCCCTTTTGTAACCTCGCGCCTCCTATTATTCTTGGCAGTCGACGCCGGATTCCGACCGCCGGCGCTGGAAAGTCGGAAAAACTCGGCGCTCCTCGGCGGTTCTTGATTCTCCACCAAGTCCTTTAAAGAGAGCTCGTACGATGATTCGGGCATGTTCTTCACCATCTCCATGAGCTCCCACTGGCCTCTGACGATGGCTCGTGTTCTTGACTCCGGAGACAGCGATCTGTAGCCGCCGCCGTCGTAGTGGTGGCTGAGGAGAGGCTGCGACGGAGATGGGCTCGGCGGAGCGATATCCTTCCACAACGGCGGCGAATTGGCGCCTGAACTGTCGCTTTCCATGTACGTTCCACTAGGGTTTGGTCTGAACTGCAAGATGTCTTCGTCGCCGTCACTGTACTTCCAACTAACGTTAGGGTTCAGTTTAACGGTATTAGTACCATTACAACGGTTATACTGCGCCATGGTTTTTATTTCACACAACACAAAGTTGAGATCTGAGAAGAGAAGATGAATGGACAGTGAGGTGTTTGGTATGCTAAGATGTGGTGAGATTGTCTCATCAAACGAATAACTTGCCTTTGCAATAACGTCAAAGTTTTATAACTCTGTGTTTAGTTTGCTTGAAATTGTATTTAATGTGTAGTTATAGTTATATAAAGTCAAGATATTCTAGATGGTGTGCATAGGCCCTATAGTACAATCCTTTTAACCCCATTTTTTCCTCGGCTTTGTCTCACTTCCAAATTGTGTTTACATGTGGCTTGTGTTTGCTTGTTTCTTTAATAATACTAGTATATAGGCACACACGCAATATATAAACATATGATTTGATATTTTAAGTTATTTAAACTGTAAGTTTAAATTTCTTACTTTTATTATGTATAAGAATTTTTTTTGGAGATATAATTGTAATTATTAAGAACATTATGGGTAAAATTGTAATTAAACTTAACTCATCAAATTGATTAAGTGATGGTTACTATAAGTCTCTACCACTTAATAAAATAGAAAGATACTGTATTTATAAAATATTTTAATGATATATTGAGGATGTGGTATATGGTTTCTTCTCCTATCTTTCCATTAATTATAGAATAAAGGCAGGTAAAAAAGGGGGATGTGTATAATATAGCTACGAATTGTCGGCTATAAACAAACTAAGCAGTTATATCGAGAATCAACTTTAGAATAATTATTTCTGCAGAATATCTTCAATATTTTTAATATTTACGATTATACCTTTGAAATCTGAATTTATGACAAGAAATATATAAACAACCATAATCATAACTTAGCACTTCATCAGATAACGTTTTCTATTGAACACAACACGATAGCGAAAAATGTTAAGATAATAACATGATCCCTTAAAATAGGGTTAGCTTGGACTCTAATTACAACAATTAGGTCTTAAATATTCAATATTATATGGCTGTGCAAGCAATGATGTAACATAATATTAAGAGATTTAGCACCCTCGTAAGGCAAGATTTGTATTCTTTTAAGAAGAGATATATCATTAGCAATTGGATTACTCGACATTTAGAGAATTAAATTCAATAATATATCACCGCCTTTCTTGTTTCAATGTTAAATTTTGTTTACCACATTAATGTTGGGAATGGTGGTGGGCCCCGCGGTGGTCAGTGGGCCCCGCAGCGGAACTGATCCCGGTTTGGCTCGGTACGACGATCGGGAGAAGTGGGACCCACGAGGTAAATTTGGTGGGACCCGCACAGTAACTACCACGGTAAAAATAAAATTACCGTAAGGTAAGAAAGAACACCAGAATTTTAACGTGGAAAACCCTCTGTTAACGAAGAGGGAAAAACCACGGCCGAGTCGGCAAAATCTTCACTATAGTAAAAATTACAACCCTCGAATTTTTACTATCTCACTTTTACCACTCGTGTTTACCTCACACCTCTCTGTGGATGTGGAACCCTATCAGTTTCTACCTGAACTGATAACCTCACAATTCACTCGAACTATTTCTCTCTATATATAGTAAAACTCGAATGAGCTTGTGATCATAATAACTGAAGAATCCTCAGCCTATTTATAGATGTCTTCAGCTCTTCTGGACCGCTCAAAACGGGTGGCCAGGAATGCGCCGCGTCGCCCTTCAATATCAGCCGTTCATTATTTTATTATATATATAAAATAATATTATAATATAATATTAATAATATTATATTATTTTTTTTCAACATTGATGGGCGGTAGGTGGGCTGGAAGTCAACAATTCTCCCCCTCCAGCCTCTTCATTATTTGCGGAGAGATCTCCTACCGCCTCAGCGATAGCCCATGCCGGCTTGCCCGGCGCAGAACTCTGTCTTCTCCTTGGGAATCACCTTCGTCAGAATGTCCGCAACATTCTTGTCCGTGTGGATCTTCTCCAGCTTGAACGCTTTCTCCTCAATAGCTAGTCTGAGCCAATGATAACGAACGTCGATGTGTTTCGTCCTCGAGTGATACATAGTATTCTTGCTCAAGTCCAAAGCACTTTGACTATCGCAAAATATTATGTACCCCTCCTGCTGAATGCCCAACTCCTCAAGGAATCTCTTCAACCAGAGCATCTCCTTGCCAGCTTCCGTTGCTGCAACATACTCTGCTTCAGTAGTTGATAAAGAAACACATTTCTGTAACCTCGACTGCCATGAGATAGCTCCCCCTGAGAATGTAAATATGTATCCCGACGTTGACTTTCTGCTGTCAAGATCACCGGCCATATCAGCATCTGTATAGCCTGTAAGAAAACATTTACCACTTCCAAATGTTAGGCATAATTTGGAAGTTCCTCTCAGGTACCTCAAGATCCACTTCACTGCTTCCCAATGTGACTTCCCGGGATTCGATAGAAATCGACTCACAACGCCAACTGCGTGAGCGATATCTGGCCTCGTACACACCATGGCGTACATCAAACTTCCGACCGCTGATGAATATGGAACATCTGGGACATCTTCTCCGTCTTCGATTTTTGATGGACTGGATTTCTTTCGCAACTGAAAGTGCGCGGCAAGTGGCGTGCTAACTGGCTTAGCATCCTTCATATTGAATCTCTCTAGAACTCGTTCAATATAGCGCTCCTGGGATAACCACAATTTCCCAGCTTTCCGATCTCGGGTAATCTCCATTCCGAGAATTCGCTTTGCCGAACCCAAATCCTTCATGTCAAACGTCTTTGACAAATCTTTCTTCAACCTGCTAATCATCTCTGCATCTTGCCCGACAATTAGCATATCATCAACATACAGGAGAAGAACGATGAATTTACCGTTAGAGTATCTCCGGAAGTAAACACATGGATCTGCATCTGTTCTCTTGAACCCCTGATGCACCATGAAAGAATCAAATTTCTTGTACCACTGCCGTGGAGCTTGTTTCAGACCGTACAAGCTTTTCTTCAGCCGGCAGACCATGTCCTCTTTACCTCTAACCTCGAACCCTTCGGGTTGTTCCATATGTATCTCCTCATCAAGATCACCATGCAAGAATGCGGTCTTCACGTCAAGTTGCTCCAAGTGAAGATCCATTGTAGCAGCTAGTCCCAGTATGACTCTGATTGAACTCATTTTCACGACCGGTGAAAATATCTCGTCAAAGTCGATCCCCTTCCTCTGAGTGAAACCTTTGACCACTAACCGAGCCTTGTATCTGACCAGCTTGCCATCATCCTTCTTCAATTTGTACACCCATTTGTTCTTGAGTGTCTTCTTTCCTTTTGGCAATCGAACTAACTCGTACGTATCATTCTTCTTCAGAGAATCCATCTCCTCTTGCATGGCCTTTATCCAACAATCTTTGTCCCTACAAGATTGTACTTCCTGGAAGCTCTCTGGCTCCCCCTCGTCAGTAATCAAAATATAATCAGAACTCGGATACCTCGTAGATGGTTGGCGTTCCCTAGTTGACCTTCTCAAATAAGGTTCAACTGCTTCTTGCACATCTGAAGGCTCCCCCTGCTCAGTACCTTCAGTGTGTTCATCTACGACAGGTTCATCATCATCAATGGCTGGCTCTTCTGGTTCAGGTTCTGATTGTTGCATTCCTTCCTCCGTGGCACCGTCATATGGAATGCTGGCTGGTGTATAATCGTCTACACCGCCACCTGTGGATTTCGTCACATCCACATCTGAGTCGCCCATGATCTCATGCTCATGGAATACTACGTCTCGACTTCGAATAGTCTTCTTCTTCTTTGGATCCCAAAGTCTGTAGCCGAATTCCTCGTCTCCATACCCAACAAAGATGCAAGGATTCGATTTATCATCGAGCTTCGATCTTTGTTCCTTTGGTACGTGCATGAACGCCTTGCAGCCAAACACTCTCAAATGTGAATATGAGATGTCTCTACCGGCCCACACCTTCTCTGGTACATCGAAATCCAACGCCGATGAAGGTAGCCGGTTGATAAGATAGACTGCAGTGTTGACAGCTTCCCCCCAAAATGACTTAGATAGATTAGCCATCTTGAGCATCGCTCGGACTCTCTCCATAATTGTCCGATTCATTCTCTCAGCAACACCATTTTGCTGAGGAGTACCGGGAACTGTCTTTTCATGCCTAATGCCATGCTTCGTGGAATAATCTCTGAACTCCCGAGAGATGTATTCACCACCATCATCTGTGCGTAGACACTTTAGCGGCATTCCTGTTTCTCTTTCCACCATCGCATGGAACTTCTGAAAATAATAGAACACCTGGTCCTTCGCCCGCAACAGATATACCCAGGTCTTGCGAGACGCATCATCAATGAAGGTCAGAAAATATTTACTGCCTCCCAGAGATTCGACTTCCATGGGTCCGCATACGTCAGAGTGTACCAACTCCAACTTCTTCATTCGCCTGGTTGAGTTCTTCGCGAATGAAACTCTATGTTGCTTCCCAAATAAATAATAATCGCAGGGGTTCAGCGCTTTCTCCTTGGCTACTGGTATGAGGGACTTTTTAGCCAAGACATTCAACCCCTTCTCTCCTACGTGCGCCAGCCGTCTGTGCCACAAATTTGGAGAAGCATCATCTTCAACTGCGTTCAGTTGGTTAGCACATATCGTTGCGTGCATCTTGTACAACGAGCAGCATAGCTTTCCTCTCGCTACCACCAACGATCCTTTGGTGAGTTTCCAGTTGCTATTCGCCATCTCGTTATAGTATCCTTCGTTGTCCAGCACCTTCACAGAAATCAGGTTGAGACGCAGGTCTGGAATGTGTCGCACATCTTTCAGCCGTAATGTGCACCCTAAGCTCGTCTGAATACAGATATCACCGATCCCCACTATTTTAGAAACACTTTGGTTACCCATCTTGGTAGTGCCAAAGTTTCCCGCCTTATATGTGGAGAAGTATTCACGCCTTGGAACACAATGGTAGGAGGCACCAGAGTCCACTACCCATTCGGTGCTTGCATCCGCAACATGACAACAGTCTGCTTCATTCACCAGAGTAACCTCTCCACTATCATTGGAGGCGATTGCAGACGTGTTCTTGTCATCGTCTTGTTTCTGTTTTCCTTTGAGAAGTCTACAGTTTCTTTGCAAGTGGCCAATTTTTCCACAATGGTAGCACTTCCTCATCTCCCTGGACTTGGATCTATCTTTCGACTTGTCGAATCCTTTTGGGCCTCTACTCTTGCTCCGACCCCTATTCTCCATGACAAGGGCCTGATTTCCCGTACTGGTACTGGCAGCATCCTTCCGTCGCAGCTCTTCATTGTAGAGTCTGTTTTTCACCATCTCCATCGTGACTTTACCGCTTGGTGCCGAGTTGGTGAGCGATACTACCAACGTATCCCAGCTATCAGGTAGAGATCCCAATAGTAGACATGCTTGTAGCTCATCATCAAGGACTAGACCGGCACTTGTGAGTTGAGTTACCAGCCCTTCAAAATCGTTCAGATGTTCAGCAACTGATCGTCCCTCGTTCAGCTTCACATTCATGAGTTTCCGCATCATGAATACCTTGCTCAGCGCATTTGTCACCTCGTACATACCCTCCAATTTCGTCCAGAGTTTGTAGGGGTCTGTCTCATTTCGGACGTGGTTGTAGAGGCTAATGTCCACCCATTGGCGGATCACAGCTAGCGTCTTTCTTTGCAATTTCTTCCATAGATCAGCATTCCCGCCTTCAGGCATCTTGCCTGCATTTTCAATTGGATCATGGAGGTCTTTGCAATAAAGGTAATCCTCCATCCTTGATTTCCATATGGAGTAATTTGTTACTGTCAGCTTGATCATTCCTCCGTCGTTCTCCATGGCCGTCAAAATCTACCAGCAACCTACTAGTATCTTTTCTGATGTGGAAGATCAGTCAAAGCTGCAACCACAGAGCATACTCAGAATACTATCAGGCTCTGATACCACTTGTTGGGAATGGTGGTGGGCCCCGCGGTGGTCAGTGGGCCCCGCAGTGGAACTGGTCCCGGTTTGGCTCGGTACGACGATCGGGAGAAGTGGGACCCACGAGGTAAATTTGGTGGGACCCGCACAGTAACTACCACGGTAAAAATAAAATTACCGTAAGGTAAGAAAGAACACCAGAATTTTAACGTGGAAAACCCTCTGTTAACGAAGAGGGAAAAACCACGGCCGAGTCGGCAAAATCT
This sequence comes from Craterostigma plantagineum, assembly GCA_027422505.1. Classification (NCBI taxonomy): domain Eukaryota; kingdom Viridiplantae; phylum Streptophyta; class Magnoliopsida; order Lamiales; family Linderniaceae; genus Craterostigma; species Craterostigma plantagineum. The sequence goes on along the minus strand of JAPQWV010002264.1, from coordinate 49,706 downwards.
TCACTATAGTAAAATTACAACCCTCGAATTTTTACTATCTCACTTTTACCACTCGTGTTTACCTCACACCTCTCTGTGGATGTGGAACCCTATCAGTTTCTACCTGAACTGATAACCTCACAATTCACTCGAACTATTTCTCTCTATATATAGTAAAACTCGAATGAGCTTGTGATCATAATAACTGAAGAATCCTCAGCCTATTTATAGATGTCTTCAGCTCTTCTGGACCGCTCAAAACGGGTGGCCAGGAATGCGCCGCGTCGCCCTTATCAGCCGTTCATTATTTTATTATATATATAAAATAATATTATAATATAATATTAATAATATTATATTATTTTTTTTCAACATTGATGGGCGGTAGGTGGGCTGGAAGTCAACAATTAAACCATGCGAATTCACAATTAGCCCTGAATGATGATGAACTAATAAAGTGGATCAACCCTTAAATCGATGGATGGACAGAAATGGAACGTCCTTTGTTTTTCAATTTATAAACTAAATTATATACAAGTTGTCAATCAATTTAAACAAAGCACTAACTATGAATTTGGAGCTTAATTTTTTACAAAGCGACCCTTTCAACATTTTAATTTTGATGTAAATGATCATTGTACGCAATTAATAAAATGAAAGTATTTTTAGCGGGCCAAAATCAGTGGGCTTCGGGCCTATTTCCACTACCGTCAAAAGACTCCGATCGAACTTGCCCGCCAAAGCCAATGACCCCTTGGCCTAGTGGTTAAGGGGGAGGCCTCAAAGGTCATGTGGCTAGGAGGTCACGGGATCAAATCCCACCTCTCACATTTCCTTTGAGAAGTCCCCATGGGCCTTAGGCCCATGACTATCGCTGTTGGGTGGGTTTGGGGCGCATTCACCTAACCCCGGGGATTAGGCCCACCTCTGGAGTGTGTGGCGGTTAGCCCATAGCCGGGCAGTGTGGGGATACCTCGGGACCGAAAAAAAAAAAAAAAAAAAAAAAAAAAAAACTTGCCCGCCAAAATGACCGACCACCTACACCGAGAGTCTCCTCCATCAATCGCCGCCGTCTACAGTCGCCGCGACCACCGCAATCCACAACCATGTACGTCTCGGCCGATTATCGAAATCCGTGTGCCCTCTTCGAAAACCATAAGCTCGAGTCACATATCATCGCCACATTCAGTCCCAAGCATGGAGGAAATGATTTCTTTGCACCATTGTCAGTCTTCTTTCGAGCTGCTATTTTGTTACATGGACCATAATTAATGATGCTCGATGCAGTATGACGAGTGGGTAGAAGAATTTCTACTACTTGGTCTCAGGGTAAAAATGCAATCAGGTAAAAAGTTGAGTTTATTCTAATAAGTAGTTGGTGCTGTGCAAACAATGTTCTTGTGTGGAGGAGATGCCTATACGCATAGTATTTTGTGTGATGAATATGATTCTAGAAGCAAAGCAAGAACAATAGGCATGGATTTTGTCAGAAGCAGCATAGTGATTATCATCCTAGGCTGTTGTTATCTTCAGATCTCTGTGGGAATATGCCAAATGCTCTTCCTATTCATAAACAGATACTGAGACAGGGGAAGTAGCAAAGAGAAACAAACAATGTGTTTCTTTTATTGTCTATGTCATTGTTTATTGTCATGACCTTTTTTCCTCCTGTTGATAACCTTACAGGAATTTTTATGTAAAATTATATTGCAGTGTTATACATAATCTTTTATGGAATCACCAGCTGAAAATAGCTCGAGTAGTAGGAGTACGCCTACAACAGGTCTTATGCCGGGGCGCATTGTAATAGCTTATGATGCAACTAAGAGCCTTAACCCTCAAGATTTCAGGCATATTATAACTAAACTTTTTACGCGGGAAGATATAACTCAGGAAGCTGATATCATCACTGTTTTCGGTGTCATGCATAAAGTTCTTCATCCAAGTAAAGTAGATGGTTCATTTATGTTAGATGTTCTACTAAATCTGTTGTGTATTTCTCGTGTTGGTGTTTTCATTCTGTTGATCTGTTGATCACCTTCACAGTGGGCTTCCAAATACAAGTAGGCTCTGACTCTTTCATTAAGACATGATTTCGTGCGATTAAACAAGACGTCGCGAGAATGATTGATGCTTCGGTCAGCGTAATCAGCCTTATTGCTAAGGAATGTGAGAGAAATGGGGTATGTTGACATAGCACAAGCGCACACATACACCGATAGCAAGTCTTTTTTTGGGATTATATTTTGCAGTAGTAATGTGTAGATTTATATTGTGAAGTTGTTGCAATACGCAGATCAACATTGAAGTGAAGATTGTTGTTGGATCTCCAATGGAGAAGGTTCTTGTGCAGGAAGCTGTTGCTTCAAATGCGACTTGGATTTTTCTTGATAGGTAAAAAAATTGGCCTTGCGTAGGAAAATGCAAATTGAGTTCCTTGTTAGGATCAAACTGACACATCTATTACAACAGGCATCTGAAGAAAGAAGCTCGGTTTTACCTGAAGCATATACCTTGCAAAGTGGGTTTAGTTCGTGATGATTTATCTCTGGAGAATTTGAGGCCTTATTATCATGTCAAGGCACCTAAAATCGCCAAACATAAGCTATTCTATTCATCGTCTAAGATGGTCCCACTTCCACTGGTTGATTGCAACGAGAACATCAAGCAGGCTTTAATCTCTCCAAGCTATCGCGGGTCGATGAGTTCCCAAGAAACTTCTGATAGTGAGAAAAGTAGCCTATCTTCATGTTTTACTTTGAAATCAAGGGATCAAACACCAGATGAATCAGCCTCATATCCTCGCCTAGTCAATTCATGTAAGAATTTCTTGTTTCACGAAGCACATTATGTGTGCTAATTGCTGACCCCTATCATGTTTTCTGATTCAACTTTTTAATTAAGGTCTTAAATTATATTTATAAAACCATATTTTTGTCTATACTTTAGCTGAATCTTTTTGTAGCAGTGTCTACGGCCAGTCTATGATCTCATTCTCAGACTTAGTATTGGAACCAATTTTTTTACTGCGAATAACATGAATGATTGTTATAACAGGTAACTCTGTTGAACCCAAAAGTTCCATGCAGTTGATGCGAGGAAAAAACAACTCAGATGACGATTATAAAATACTAGAGAGGGGATATGATGATTCAATCCCAACGGTCCCAAAAGAAAAAGATCTGCATATAAATCCCGATGGGCCTAAACCTGTGACAGCAGATATAAACTCAGTGAGCTATCATTACTCTGAGATAAAGAAAGCAACAGATGATTTCTCGTCAATAAATTTGCTGGGAGAGGATGAATTTGGAGATGTTTACAAAGGCCAGCTTAAAGATGGCCTAGTCGTAATCATAAAGGTGCAAAAGGGTAAATATACAGAAGAAGAGCTCTCGGAGTTTCACAATGTAATTCGTGCTCTAAGCTTAGCTCGTAACAAGAACATAGCTATGCTACTTGGTTATGGCAGCGATGAAAACCGGCGCTTCTTGGTCTACGAAAATGCATGCTATAAGTCACTGGAGTGGCATTTATTTGGTAAGAGCTTTCACTGTGCCTACAAAGACTGCAGAACAAGGCAGTAAATATTTCATTTTCTCAAAGTACATTAAAATCTGCACTGCCACTGCATGAGTTGAATTATGCTTTACTCGACAGACAACGCAGATAACATCCTTACGTGGTACCAGAGACATGCTATTGCCATGGGAATAGCAAAGGGTCTCCGTTACTTACACGAGGAATGTAATGGTAGCCCTATAGTCTCCCAAGATTTGAGGCTGAGCAACATATTTCTAACACATGAGTTTGTTCCTTTGGTAAATATATATATACATATAGTAGAACGATAGATACAGTTATCCATAACAGTAATTTGAACAGTTGCAGCCCCTTTACTTAGCATAAATCCATCTATCACGTTTTCTTTCTTAGAGATACTTCTCATACCACTCTGATTCCATGTATAGCTTGGAGATTGCGGACTTGCAACACTGAAGACCAACAGAAGCAGCGGCTCAAAAAATTCTATCAAGAGCAGTGAGTAAGTACTAGTTTTTTCCTGGCGTTTGATATTCTCCAGTGTTTTGAGCATGAAGATTTTTCTCATCCATCTGCAGATATCTCGCGCCAGAATGCTCAGAAAAAGCCGTTTTCTCCCTAAAAGCAGACGTCTATGCATTTGGGATCGTTCTATTACAGCTTATATCTGGACAGAAGGCCTTCGACATAGAAAGAGGATCACTTAGACAATGGGTAAACCTTACACCGTACATCATTGCCTATTACTCTGTTCTTTTTCTTTTATACCTGCAAGAAATCAAACCACACAAACACAAAAAAACATTCATTTCTTCCATATCCTATGCTTGGTATATTTTCAGGCTTTGCAATTAGTAAAGATGAACGCATTAGGCGAGCTTGTTGATCGTCGCCTCGGTGACTCGTTTAGCACTTACGAAGTTTACCAAATGTCTAAAGCAGCTGAGCTGTGCCTTCAAGCTGAACCATTCGCACGCCCATCGATCGGGCATGTGCTGCAAGTTATCGAGGGAACTAGCGACCATTTACGCTCCACTAAGGAGCAAATTATGATGCCTCTTCTTTAGTAGTGCGGAAAAGATGCCTGTCTACTCATTCACTTGAAATAACATTCTAAATTAGATGGACATTGACATGATGGAGATTCATATTAGTGAGTGAAAACTAGGAATATCCTTCATTTTCAGAGATTGATAATTCTTTAGGGGGTGTCAACTAATTACCATATATGTCCCAAGATGGGCTATGACCAGCTTCTTCTTCGGAAGTTTGTTTGAGATGTCCAGGGGTTGACTTTTAGTCCCCAGTTCGTATCTATCTATTTTATTACGAGAGAGCATGCTATAGTAACTAATCTTTCAATTTGATGTGTCAATTTTGATGTATAATTATAATTTAGTCCGTAAATTTTTTATTGATTTTAATTAAATCCTTATAAATTATTTTACATATGAATTTTTTTAATATTAAATAAAAAACTATATACTCATTATACTAGTAAGAATTAAATGGGAATAAATAATTTATGTTATCTGTTGACTCTAGAATAAATATTTTATTTAAATGTTCGTGAACGTCAGGAAATTATATATTTACTAATATTGCACGCCGCAAGATCTTGTGGACTGGACGGCTTCGATAGAGAAGAACCAAAACTATAGAAGCAAAATCAACTAATGAAAAAAATTCCATCAAATATATATGGAAGCAGTAATCACACGCATTCATTACTACATTACATCTAATCCCAAAAGTAGTAATAGCTGTTTTTCGATACGGCAAGTAAGGCAGGTAAGATATTATTTATTATAAACACTGCCTAATTTTGATTTCTTACATATGATCTGCACTTAAGATAGTACTCTTTTTGTTATATGTTACATTCTACGTGATTATCTCGATCCGAAGTTCGAATTTTTATGGCGTTCATCCGATTTTCTTGTTATAAACTTCGGCTATGCTTAATACTTTTGACACATCAATAAGTCAATGAATAGCTCTATACGAATTTACACTTTTTCTGATAAGATGTTATTATTATGAAACATTAAATTTAATTTTGTTTTCAGCCATTCATTGTCATTGTGCATTCATAACAAATGCTTATGTTTTTTCTTTTCAACTTTCTGTTTATGTTTCATTTTCAACCTTCTATAAGCCCGTAGATACACATAACCCTGTGTAATCTGACAGCGGTAACCTTGATACGACACGTGGACTTATATTCGTCTCTAACATTTTTCTCTGTCCACCATCAGCATATGTAAGGTACAACTTGTGATGCAGAGTTTGGACTCTTTAACCCTTAACCGTTTCCAAAGGTATAAGTAGGGCTGGGGAAAAATACCGAAATACCGAAATATCGTCCTTATCGTATCGAATCGTATCGAAAATATCGAAAGGTATACCGAAGTTTTTGGTAAGGTATGATACCGTACCGAAAATTTCCGGTACGGTAATGGTATTTTTTAAAATTAGGTATATCGATTATACCGAATACCGAAATACTAAAATTTTTAATATATTTTACATATATATACACACCTACATACCTACATATATTATATTATTTCAAAAAATATAAAATGAAAAATTAAGGATCTTCGTAAACTTATTTAGCCCATACATTATTAACTTATACACAACTTGCTAAGATTAGACCCATCATATTTCACTTATGTAACTCAAGTAACGTTTAATTTTTGTCTTTTTAATGTGTGTTTGTTCAGGATTTTGAAAGCGTGAAGATGCACTGCAATGCAATTACTTTTTGTTAATCTTCACTATTTTTTTAAATATAGCCGTTTCGTTCTAATTATTCTGTATATAAAGTTGTATTTTGTGGTTAAGTAAAGTTTTTTGCCTTACTAAGGATACTGGCTAAAATATGTAAATTATTTAAGGTTAAAAAAATCTTTTTTATTTTGAAAGATTTGGTATTAATAATTTATCTTATCGGGGCCTAAGGAGTTTAAATTGATTAAAAATTCCAAAACAACGAATTAACGAGTTATGAGACATGCATGGTAAAACCCTCCGTGTGAATGGTATAGAAGGTATGATACCGATACCATACCGAAATTTTGGTATGATACCGTATCGGAATTTAAGGTATATCAAAATTTTGGTATGGTATTGGTATGATTTTTTTGGATACCGAAATTTCGGTACGGTATACGGTATCACAGTTTTGGTACGGTATACCGTACCGAACCACCTCTAGGTACAAGCACCATAACCTGCATATCAATTACTCTCCTTTGATGATGATTATCAAAATTTATTTGATGGGTTTACCGTAATCACCGAGCATTGATGCCCCTTGTTTCGTATAAACAGCAAAAGACTGAATTTTCCGTAACTTACAATCGGAAGAAAAAAAAAAAAAAAGAAGAAATAGCGATTCTTCTAGAACAGTGGTGCACCCCATTGAAAGCCCTTTTACTCCTGGCTACAAAATTATCTCGACCCTTCTTTTCCACTTCGTATGTAGTAAAAATAGACGTTTGTTTACTAGTTAATTTGCCGATTTGCAGGATAAAAAGGGTATCTGTTTTCGTGTCCCCTGTTTTCGGTATGAGTAGAACAGAGGATATATTAGACCACAGTTTGAAGAAGCTTATGGTTTGTGAAGGTGCTGCTGAGGATATGGATAACAAAAATACATTTTCTGGGACCGAAGACATCAGCTTCGACGGAGAGTTGACAAGAGGAAAGACATCCCAGTCGAGCTTTTGCTGAGGATCGTCTCCCTCGTCGACGATCGGACGGCCATCGTTGCTTCCGGCGTTTGCCATGGATGGAGGGACTCTATCTCTTTGGGCCTTACCCATCTCTCACTCTCTTGGTACGTCTGAAACAAAAAGTCCCACTTTCTCCGTTTCTCCAAATAGACAACAATCATTTCTCTGTTTTCATCACGTGTAAGAAGAACATGAACAGCCTCGTCCTTTCCCTGTCCCAAAGTTCCCAAACCTTCAAGTTCTCGTCCTAAGACAAGACAAACTGTCGACATAAAAAGGCCACATGGCCGTTTGAATGGTCAAACAAAGAAGGTAATGTGAGGAAATGGAAATTTTCGGTCGCAGCATTCTTTGTTGGTGTGTTGAACATTTTCTATTCATTCACATGCCATCCGTTTGCCTATAAAAGGCATACGAAGGATCGATCAGAAGGATAGCATCCCACATAAGAAATTCAAAGGGAGAGAGAAAAATAGAGGGAAAATAATAGAGAGTTTGTCGGGTATTTTCTCCGACTATAAAGAGAGATATTGAGGGTTTTCTCCTTTGTAGTACGAGAGATTGTAACTCTTATATTTCTCCTATAGTGAATTCTCCTTCTTTGCCCGTGGTTTTTACCCCGATTTGTTTGGGGTTTTCCACGTTAAATCTCGGTGTCCACATTTTATCTTTAATTGCTCAAATATTAGCCGCTGTGTTACTCGATCGGGTCCGCTGCCCACGCCAACAATTGGTATCAGAGCCTAGCTTGGGTTTTATATATCTATTTATCGTATGCTCTGTGGTTGCCACTAACGTGGATCTTCCACATCAGAAAATAATAGATATTATATTGCCTTCGTTACGGTAACGATAAAGCCGGTACGAGTTCAATAATTATCTGCTGCAACCCCGTCGGAGGTATCGCTCACGACTGAGCAGAAATTATGGCGGCGAAGTTTGATATCGAAAAATTCAACGGGAGAAATTTCTCACTGTGGAAATTAAAGATAAAGGCGATCTTGATGAATGACGGCTGTCTGGAGGCTATCGATGGAAAACCAGCCACGCTGACAGACGGGAAAAAAAAATTGAGGACTAATAATGGAGGAGAATATACTGGCCGGAATTTTGATAGCTTTTGTAAAAGAGAAGGCATCAAAAGGCACTGTACCACGGCGTATACTCCACAACAGAATGGAGTGGCGGAGCGGATGAATAGGACTCTGTTGGAAAGGACAAGAGCCATATTGGGAGCTGCAGGTCCGGATAAATCATACTGGACAGAAGCAGTCAACACCGCCTGCTACGTGATCAATCGGTCGTCGTCAACGACAATTGATCAGAAGACGCCGATGGAGATGTGGACCGGAAAGCCAGCGAATTATTTCAAACTCCATGTATTTGGAAGTCCTGTGTACGTGATGTACAACGCCCAAGAAACTACGAAGCTGGATCCGAAGTCCAGAAAGTGTTTGTTCTTGGGGTATGCTGATGGTGTGAAGGGGTATCGCCTGTGGGATCCCACTGCCCACAAGGTTGTCATCAGCAGGGAGGTTATCTTCTTAGAAGATAAACTTATCGAAGAAAATGATAGCACTACAAAGAAAAGCCCAGAAACTACGACGATTCAGGTGGAAGGGAAGTCTATCGAACAAGATTCTTCTGAAGCAGCACCGGAGCACGAGGGAGGGCCAAGCGAATCTTCAGAGCCAGAACTTAGGAGGGGCACACGCAAAAGAGCTGCATCATCCTGACATGAAGATTACGATATGGACAGCGACGTTGCATACTGTCTACTAACTGATGATGGCGAGCCATCAACTCTTCAAGAAAGCACTGAACAGTTCAGATGCAGATCAGTGGTTGGCGGCAATGCAAGAAGAAATGGAAGCTCTACGGAAAAATAAGACTTGGGAGTTGGTGCCACTACCTCAGGGAAGAAAGGCAATCGGCAATAAATGGGTCTTTAAGATCAAGCGGAACAGCGACGATCAAGTGGAGCGGTTTCGTGCACGACTTGTGGTTAAAGGCTACGCTCAGAAGGAAGGCATTGACTTCAATGAGATATTCTCACCGGTGGTTCGACTAACGACTGTTCGGATACTCCTGGCGATGTGTGCTACATTCGATCTACATCTAGAGCAACTAGATGTGAAGACGGCTTTTCTTCATGGAGATCTTGAAGAAGAGATTTATATGCTCCAGCGGGAAGGTTTTGAAGACAAAGCAAAATGGAACTTGGTTTGCAGGTTGAACAAATCTCTATACGGTCTCAAACAGGCGCCGAGGTGTTGGTATAAGAGATTTGATTCCTTCATCATGAGCCTTGGATACAACAGATTGAATGCAGACCCTTGTGCATATTTCAAGAGGTTTGGTGAAAGTGATTTTATCATATTACTGTTGTATATAGACGACATGTTGGTAGCAGGTCCCAACAAAGATCGTACTGAAGAACTCAAGGCACAGTTGGCTAGGAAATTTGAATGAAGGACTTGGGACCAGCAAACAAGATTCTATGGATGCAAATTACCGAGACAGAAATAACAAGAAGATTTGGCTCTCCCAGAAGAACTATCTGAGGAAGGTCTTGCGACGCTACAATATGCAAGAAGGTAAGCCAATTTCTACCCCACTTCATGTTAATTTCAAATTATCCTCAAGTATGAGTCCTAGCAGTGAAGAAGGGAGGATGGAGATGTCTCGAGTACCGTATGCATCAGCGGTGGGAAGTCTTATGTTCGCGATGATTTGTACACGACCAGACATTGCACATGCAGTGGGAGTAGTAAGTCGGTACATGGCGAATCCGGGCAAAGAGCATTAGAGTACGGTGAAGAGGATCCTATTATATAGAGGAACCTCATATGTTGCATTATGTTACGGGGGAGCAGACTTTACTGTCAGGGAGTACGTTGACTCTGATAAGTTTATTTGGTGTGTTCCTTGACTGGCCTAGCGGATACGTAAGCAACATGGATGACAAGAGAGAAAGAATGGTGTGAAGATCCGATTGATCCTTAATCAAATCTTCAAGTGGGAGATTGTCGACATAAAAAGGCCACATGGCCGTTTGAATGGTCAAACAAAGAAAGTAATGTGAAGAAAAGGAAACTTTCGGCCGCATCATTCTTTGTTGGTGTGTTGCACATTTTCTATTCATTCACATGCCATCTGTTTGCCTATAAAAGGCAGCTCGTTAGGTGTCCTAAAGCTGTATCGGTGAAGCCCGAGCAGCCGCTGATGTTCAGCTTCTTGAGGTGTCGACAGCCCTTTGAAAGCGCGTATAGGGATTTATCGGTAAGCTTGAAGCTCTTGCTGATAGTGGTTGGAGATTTGTTCGACGGCTTCGTCTTGGAGCTGTGGTTTGTGTTGGCGTGGGCAGCGGACCCGGTCGAGTAACACATCGGCTAATATTTGAGCAATTAAAGAAAAAATGTGGACACCGAGATTTAACGTGGAAAACCCCCAAACAAATCGGGGTAAAAACCACGGGCAAGGAAGGAGAATTCACTATAGGAGAAATATAGGAGTTACAATCTCTCGTACTACAAAGGAGAAAACCCTCAATATCTCTCTTTATAGTCGGAGAAAATACCCGACAAACTCTCTATTATTTTTCCTCTATTTTTCTCTCTTCACCGATCCCTTTGGATTTCCATGTGGGATGCTATCCTTCTGATCCTTCGTACTCTTGCAAAAAACTCAAGTTCTTGAACCTTTGCGGCTGCGTTAGGACGGCCACCGATCGAGCCCTAAAGGTAATAACAGTACATGGCCGCATAGAGAGAAAATCCTTTCTGAAATTAACGGGCTGTGTTTCTTTAGGCTATTGGGTACAACTGCAGCGAGCTTCAGTCTTTGAACCTCGGCTGGTGCGATAGGGTCAGCGACGAAGGCGTTAAGAGCTTGGCCTATGGCTGCCCTGACCTTCGAGCCCTCGACCTTTGTGGCTGCGTTCTCATTACAGATGAGAGCGTAGTTGCCTTAGCGAACAGCTGCCAAAACCTGAGGTCGCTGGGCTTGTACTACTGCAAAAACATCACCGATCGAGCCATGTACTCGCTGACTAGGATCGGGGTCAAGAATGATGGGTTCTTACCACCTTCATCGGTTAAGAAAAGAGGAGGAGATTATATGATGGGTGGCCTTACGAACCTCAACATAAGTCAGTGCACTGCCCTAACGCCCGAGTCGGTCCAAGCCTTGTGCGACTCTTTCCCTGCCCTCCACACTTGCCCGGGCAGGCACTCGCTGATCATCAGCGGTTGCCTGAACTTGACCACGGTTCGATGTGCCTGCGCCGCGGTTCAGGCGGGTCATCGAGCCATGGCTCACTGATGGTTTCTTGCCTTGTCTATTGCCGTGTATTGTGTTGTGTTGTTTTGTAAGAATGTCTTTGTTTTCCTCTTTGGTTCGTAAAGTAAATGAAGGTTTTTGTGTGAGTCGTGGGTTCAAATAACGATTATGCTGCACGAAAGCGTTTTATGTACAACTTATATGCATTTATTACAAGTTACAACCAACACCATAAGAATTAAAGAATGGTAGTTAGTGAAAGTCATTTCTCGTTCTTGGCGTGTTTGTTGTGATGGTCATCGTCTCCGAGCTTGGTAAGAGTTTGAACGATTTTTGCTACCTTCCCTTCAATTTCCTGAAACTGAAAATTTAAAATAACATTAAAAATGGCAACTTGAATGTTTTTTCTTCATATAAACAACGCAATTCTACTTTTATTCATTTTAACTTTATTACTGGTCCAAACATTAAACGAAGACCAAGAATGAGTGCGAGTCCATATTAATAGATGAGTTGACATCATCGATTCAATGTATCAAAATAGTATGTGCATATATCATCAAGTTTGAAGCGTGTTCATGCACACATATATGCCTTGAAAGTGAATTGTATTGAAAATTTTCTTTGATGAAATACCTCATCAATAGCATCTGCAACGATTTCGACAATTTCTACAAATTTTTTGAATTTTCCGTCCTGTGGAATATTCTCGGAGATCTTCTCCGCCGTTTTGTCAACCACTTGGGCAACTTTTTCGACTACTTCGACCATCTCTTCTATAGTTTCCACTGTGGTATCAATCTCATCTACACACGGCATATAAAATACATCAAGGACTTATGAAACTATATAATCATCAAATGCAATCTTAATTTCTTCAACTTTATAAGTATAAAGAGACATACTTTTCAATTGGACTAAGGGTCCCAATCTGTTGGTCGTAAAGGGTAATACAATTGCTAGCACAACTCCAAGAATCCAATTCCTGCTAGGAATGGAACGAATAATTCATAATTTCAAAAATTAAATATAATTCTATGTAGAAGTACGAATCCTTACAATGGAGAAGAAGACGATGGGGGCTTAGAAGGTACTTCGTGGTTAAATTTTAGTCTTTATAGTTGAAAACTTTAATATATGAAAGTTTGTTATATAGGTTGCCTCCAACAAGAGCATAACAAATGAATATATCAAGGCTATTGCCGCCGGGCCTGACAGACGGGTTCGATGTTGGGAGCGTTATTACATAAATGGATACAATTTCCACACCTTCGACTATGGTCAAAACAAGGCAACTTTCAATTATGGAGTAACGGTTAAAAGCGTTGAAAGTAGTTCTTACTACGGTATTCTTCGGGAAATTGTTGAGTTGGTTTACTTCGGGTCTAATAGAGCGCTAAAATGTGTTTTATTTCGGTGTGATTGGTTCGACCCAGCTAGAGGGACCATCGTCCACACGATTCTTATAAACTGGTCGATGTGGATCACACAAGGCCATACCCGACCTATGAGCCTTTTATAATGTCCTATCAGGTCGATCAAGTTTATTTCGCACCATATCCTTGTATGACTAGTACGGGGGAGAAGTGGTGGGCAGTTTTTGATTGTCATCCTCGACCACAATATAGCAATGTGGTAAATGAGGAACAAACCGCATTTCAAGAAGATGTCATCAGTGATCCTCCATTATTATCAGACCCGAACGAACTCATTGCAGAAATTGAAGTTACCGTTGAGGAAGATGATGCATTAGACGTACAAGAGTACGGAGATAATATACAAGCTAGCGAGAGCGAGGATGACGAATATCAAAGTGATGATGACAGTTCTGATGCATCGCATTCATCCTCAGAGTCATTTTAGATGTCTGTTATTTTGTGAACTTTGTTATAGTTGATGGTATTTTAATGTTATTCAATTGTTTTTTTTTTTTTCGTTTCAGGTTTTTTAAGATATGACGAGTAGATCCTCTCACCGTCGTTTGGCCGCTTTTGTTGGCAACCGCCTTTCTTCCACCAATGATGATGAAACTGAAGAGCAACAACCTACTCCACAGTTGGGCACGACATCGAGCACTGTACCATCATCCTCCACTGCAGATACGGTGCCCGTCACAGATGAACATGGAGCACCAGGGAAGCCTAAGTTGATTCCTGATAGTCTTGAGTGGTATGTGTGTTAACTTTTTGGATATTTAATTAATGATAAGATCATAATATGTAATTTTTTTTTAATTAGGTTTGATAAGACTTGTGTGGTTAGTTCGGTGACACGGGCCTTCAAGTCCTACATGGTGGAAGCGTGGATGTGCCTTAGCGATGTCCCCGAGGATGTAATACAGCGTTGGTGGTTAAATTTCCGGGTTTGTGGACTTAATTTTTTTATTTATCTTTTCATACTTTTCAACGTGTTACACTTACTTACTTGGATTTTGTAGGAGGGATATTCGTGGGATCCTTCTGATGCAGGTCGAGTGAAGTCTGAATTCCGCAATGTACTTCGTAAGCGGATCAAAGATATTATGCGGGGCGAAGGACTTAAATTGGAGAAAGATCCGGCATATAAGTCTAAATTTTTGACTGATCCCGTCCTTCAACAACTCAAGGCCAAACGGTCGACTCCTGAGTTCAAGCAAAAATCCAACATTCGAAAGGCGAATCGTAATGGCCGAGACGGTAAAGCGGCGAAGTCCGCGCAAGGATCGTGTGCCACGAGCTACCTTGCAAAGAAAATAGTAAGTTTTTTTGTTTCATTTAATTTTTGTATAATCTCATTCAATTTTCAATCTCTCACTTTTCCTTTTACACTTTAACTTTTATGTTTGACAGGTTGCACAGAATCAAGGTGTCCTTCCTCCACCACATGAGATTTATGAGCAGAATCACACAAAGAAGGACAAGTCTTTTGTTGACGAAAAGGCCGAGAAGATGATGGTAAGTAAAAATGTCTTTGTTAAGATGTGTATGTGGTGTTTTGGTGATTGGATTTTGTTTGTTGGAAATAAACAAGTATGTTGATATTGTGCTCTTGAATGGATTGATTTGGTGTATTGTATTGTGGAAATGGATTGGTTTGAGTTGTTTGAAACTTTTGGGATGATCATTTTATAGGTGAGGTTATGCCGAATTTTTTTTTTGAATTTTCTTGGTAACCGTATGTGATTGATGTTAACAGGCGGATTTCAAGGCTAAGAAGGTTGCTAATCCATCTCTCTCGGACGCTCAAGCATTCTTTGAGGTATCGGGAGGTTATACGAGGTTCCAAAACGTACCGGGCATGGGCAATGCGTCGCACCTCTTCTTCGAGGCACCTGCGACACAATCATCTTCATCGAGTGCCAATAGTTACATGCCTTCCCAGGCTATTCAGACGCAGGAGTTGTTGATAGCGACGCAGGCACGGCTTGAAGCGGTGGAGAGAAAATGCAGTGAGCTCGAGGCACGACTTGAAGCAGCGGGCGTCCGTAATGAGTCGCGTGGTTCAGATGCAGTCGAGTCGAATCCTGTGGATGGCACGCAGACATGCGCTGCAGCGGCGTCACTGAGCAGAAATGTTCGACGCCATGACGACTTCTCGGACGGGGGATCCGGCCACGGTTTGGCATAGTTTCTTAGATTTGTGTCGAACTTTTATTTGATGTTGGCGACTTTATTGTTATTTATTTGACTGTTTTATTCCCGTTTGAATTTATTATCTTGTATTCGACTTTTGGATTATTGAATGGATTTTCTTTTGTGTGTATTTATTATTTTTATGTTTATATATTATTTATTTGTAAAATAATTAAATTAATGCAGAAAATAGGCTATTAGCGACTAAAATAGCGACTACATGTTATCAATTGGCGACTACAAAATTGAGCGTCAGAGGTCAGAAAATAGCGACTGCATCTGTAAATCAGCGACCACACCCGTAGTCGCAATTTTCCGACCGCGTAATTAGTCGCCTGTAGTCGCAAATTCAGCGACTACAAGGAGTTGGTCGCCGATTAGTCGCTATTCAGCGACTACATACCGGTGGTCGCCGGCAGTCGCAAATCAGCGACTGAATGCCGACCACGCCCAATCAGCGACAACGTTTTTAGCGACTACAAATTGTAGTCGCTGTTGTAGTCGTTATTTCAGTTTAGCGACTAATTCATCGTTTTAGCGACCAATTTTTGTAGTCGCTAAATGACATTTTTTTTGTAGTGCTTATAACTACCTTCATACAACGAAAAGTTCGAACCACGAGAGCCATACGATGATGATAATGGATGATGACAAGAAAAAGACGTTATGAATAAGATGTTCCTTGTATCTGCCTCGTTCTGACATATGAAATTATTCCCATCATTTCCAAAACAATTTCTCGAGCCAGCAAAGTAATCCTCACGATGATGATGATAGTTGTAATAATGTGTATCGATGATATTGTTCTTCGACTTTTGTCTTTGTTTTCTTGCCATTACGACGTGCCAATGGTTCTTGACAGCGTTATCAGTTCGACCTGGCCGGAAGAATCTTGCAGAGATTGTTATTTTTCTAGCTCAAGAAGATCGACGAAAAATTGTGTGGAGAGCAAATATTTTCTGATAACTTTTACACTCTATGTTGTTTTTTTTTTCTCTTTGTATTACATGCACACAAACTCACGCACTCAGTGTTTTTTTTCTCTATGCACGCACACTTCACACACCTCTCTCCTTTTTCTCTCACCCACATCCTTAGCTCACTCCCCACGCACATATATATAGTACAACAATGATATCTTTGAATTCAATGCACAAATCTTATCCTATATTATATGATATCTATCTTTCCACTTAGTATCTTCTTTGGGATATAGTATTGACTTCTTGGCTATGATATTAGACTTTTCTTTGATATGAATCACGTTGGGCTGCTGCATGTAGTTTGTTTTATTTTGTTTCTTCATATCATATTGGCTGCTTGTAGATTTGTTCTATATTTGTGGGTGTGCATTGAGATTAGTCCAACAAATTCCCCCCTTAATCTCAATGCATTTGGATCTTTCATCGCTCTTTAAATCGTATGTCGCGGCTAGCCATTTGCCGTCAATAATTTCCTTCGTGATCCTCGCCATGTTTGCCATCTCGTCGTACTCGTCTACCATTAATTTTTCTTCTTGAACTGTTTTTTCCCTTCGGCAATGTAATAAATATCCTCGTATTTTTCTTTGACCCATGTGACGTAGTCCTTCAAGCTCGTCACCTCGTCGTTAAAAATGGCAGTGTCGGCTTCATCATGCTTCTTAACAAGCTCCTCCTCCTCGATTTTTCTGCGGGTTTTGTCGTACTCAAGGTTCATCGATATGGCGATCGGATGTTTCGCCTCCGATGGCTTGGGCTTCGTCAGCTTCTCGAAAGTCTCCTTCACGATTACGTCAGTCGCCTCTTTGTTCGCGTGCTCATCGATCTTATCCGTGCCCTCCTTCGGAACTTCTCTGCGAATTTGGTCGATCTCTTTTTCATTCATATTTTGGTTATCGCCAATCCGCTTAGGGACCTCCTTGGTCGACGTCTCGAACACGTCCTTCTCGTCCGGCTCTAATTTTTCGGTACTTGTTGTTGCTTCGATTTTTCAGGTCGTTCATATAGGCTTCAAGGCTGTCTCTCGCCTTGATCCATTCCTTCACTTCTTTGTCTTTCTCACGTACTTTTTCTTCGTGAGCGTGGTCTTTGTTGGTAGGACTGACCTTGATAGGTTCTCCAGTAATTTGTTTAGCGACTTTTCGATTAACATGTCGCAGGACCTTCATCGTGGCTGCGTCGGTCGTCTCTTTCACGCTGCGCTCCTGGTTCTCTCTTCGCATGGCTTCGTTAGCATGCGTGGTTGTCTCTTCAACCGCCTCAACGCCTTTCTTGGACACTGTCTCATGCGTCTCTATGGCTTTTACGTTCGCCTTCGACGTGTGCATGGCATCGTCGACCTCGTTCTCCTTCTCCTGGGCATTCTCCGATGCCTTCACGTCGATCTCCCCGACTTTCTCAGGTGGTTGTCGTGGCGGCGTTTCTTCGACCGCTTCCTCTTTCTCGAACTTTGAGGGCTCCGCCTCGTAGGAAGGTTCCGTTGGTGGAGTGGTGGTGGATACTTCATGAGTGATATTTTCTTTTATCACTTCAACGACTGCTTCGGTCGTTTTCTCTTCTTTTACGGCCTCCTCGGCCTTTGGAGATTTTTCTTCCTTCTTTGTGGCTTCACCGGCGTCTTTCTTTGACGCTCCGCCTTCTTTTTCCTTCTCGGCGATAGGCGGTGATTCATCTTTTTTCTTTTCCACCACCGATTCAGCGTGATCTTTATCACGCTTACTCTCCTCGTCACGAGCTATTTTTTCTCGTACGGGTTCGCCTTCAACGTTCTTGTCGTCCTCCTTCGTCGTTGCAAGTTCGCCCTGTTTTTGTGGCTGAACTTGGTTGGTGTAATCGACGTCTTTCTTGTATGCTTTCTCCAACAGATCCCAGGCTTCCTTGGCGTTTGTTGTTGCACCTATCACTCTAGCACCAGTAAATTCTACCGCTTTGCGGATAACGACGAGCGCGAGACTATTTTCTATGGCGGCGACTCGCAACGTCTTTCCTTGCGGCCTTGTATACCCCTTCGTGTTGGGTGAATATCCATCTTGGACTATTTCCCATAAGCCTTCTGATTTCAGTAACGCTCTCGTGTCGGCGCTCCACCATACGTAATTACTTTCAGTGAGTTTTGGCGGGAGTGGCATTCCAACACCTGGTAATTTCAGCATCGCCATCGGATCTGACGGTTTCGTTGACACCTTCGGCTCTTTTGACACCATCGGCTCTGATACCAATTTGTTATTTTTCTAGCTCAAGAAGATCGACGAAAAATTGTGTGGAGAGCAAATATTTTCTGATAACTTTTACACTCTCTGTTGTTTTTTTTTCTCTTTGTATTACATGCACACAAACTCACGCACTCAGTGTTTTTTTTCTCTATGCACGCACACTTCACACACCTCTCTCCTTTTTCTCTCACCCACATCCTTAGCTCACTCCCCACGCACATATATATAGTACAACAATGATATCTTTGAATACAATGCACAAATCTTATCCTATATTATATGATATCTATCTTTCCACTTAGTATCTTCTTTGGGATATAGTATTGACTTCTTGGCTATGATATTAGACTTTTCTTTGATATGAATCACGTTGGGCTGCTGCATGTAGTTTGTTTTATTTTGTTTCTTCATATCATATTGGCTGCTTGTAGATTTGTTCTATATTTGTGGGCTGTGCATTGAGATTAGTCCAGCAGAGATGAGTGCCCATTTATTTCCGTGTATTCGATGAACAGCGATCAGTTTCCTTTCTTCTTCCTTCGTAAATGGCATTCTGTTGATCCTCGGATCAAGTTGATTGAACCACCTTAATCTGCAACTCTTTCCTGCATGTAATAATAAAAAAATCAGAAAAACTTGTGTGTGTGTGTGTGTGCTAAGAGGGCATAAAGAGTCCCAATAAAACATATAACATGGTTACTGAACTAAACCCTAAGTTTAAAGCTGAGACAATATGCAAAACATGATTATAACTTTGCTAAAAATATATACTTGCCTGATCTTCCTTGATGTTTGTCGGCTATAGAATTCCAGTTCTGAGGCCCATATTTATCGACTAAATGTCTTAATTTTTCGTCTTCTGCTGGTCTCCAATGTCCTTGAGGACGACTAGTGTTATTATTACTCCTCGAATTTTTATCCATTTTCTTGAAACTTTCAATATCTGATAGGATTTCGCAAGTCAAGAACGATCAATTTATATACACAGACTTTAGTGATTATTATCACCATATCGGGTCGAATAATCATCACATATATATTTTTTGTCCATCAATTTAATACAACCAAAATGGATAATAGTCGTCTCTCATGCAGATTCAGTCATTAGCTAACGTTTTTCCATTTTCGGAAGGTAAAATAATAAAGCAACTTAATATATATCACCGCAGGTAAAATAATAATGCAAAATATAAATAAAGAGAACTTTCTCTTTGTACCTTGAATTCAAGAATCGTGAATCATGTCAACTCACACGGTCGATCCTCACGAGCTTCTAAGCTAAATGAAATACAAATAATTGACTGTGATGATGAGGATAGGGAAGACGAAGAATAACTTTATATACTACGAGATGATTTTGTTTGTAAAAACATCACTGAATTAATGAAGGGGTTTGAATGGTTTATTTTTATCTATATATATATATATATATATATATTTTTATGATTTATTGCAACCGATTCGGTGTGGCCTCTCCGTGTTAACCATCTAGAGGCGCACACACACGCATATATATATATATATATATATATATAATACTAAATGTGTGTATCTGTCATTTAACGCCATTTCATATCCACCTTGTATATGTTAAAATTAATTGTATTCCATGCAGATGACAAGTCAAAACTCAAAAGCAAACGCAAACTAAGCCTAGGTATAAAAATGATTTCTTAAATGACTCATCGTTAGAAACCGCAAGAAATCACTTCTCATATATATCATAACGTCTCAAGATATACTTAAATATTTGTCAATTAACATCAGTCATTAATCAGTCACACAAGTCATATCCAGGTGGTGGTTGAAAATCATCTTTGTTAGTAGTAACGGGTTAACTATAGAAAATCATCATATATAAGACATCTGACAATTTTATTTTTTTTTTAAATCTTGTTAGAAAACATTGTATTATGCAAGAGACCAAAGTTATAGAAGTCCTCATATATGATATCCACAAACACAGCATATATTTCATATCTGAAAATTGAAAGATGAGCAGAGAAAGGTTTAGAATAGCTTTCAGGATAGTTAATCCTTGCAAAGGTGATATGAAGAGATCTCATTTTTACATTATAGTCTTTTGCAATGAAACTATTAATAATATAACATTAGTTTTCTTCTCAAGAACCGCATCAGCAACATACCAACGAACTCTGATAGATCCCCAGCAAACAAACATTGACCACTCCAATCCAACTTTCCAAATTGAAATATTCAATATTATTTATGTTCTTTCTTATACCGTTTCTGAGAAAGGAATAAAAAGTAACCTATACGAAACCTCTAAAAGAAAATGATTATTTATTCGACATGAAGTAACCCTTAAGAATGTAATGCCGTCTCTGAATCCGATATTTCTTGTTAACATTATATTATGTTTATATAATAATGTTGTTTTGTTATTATTTTCTTAATTGGGCCTCAAGATGGGAAAATAAAACAATCCACTCTTTGGGCCTAAATGAAAAGGTGCAAACAAGCCTAAAACGTCCACTACATAACCAATTCTTATTTCTAATTTATCTATCTTAGGACGATAATTGTAAGAAATAGGAACGAATCTCATCAATCACGGCAAATGATCTCATGCTTAACTCACTATATATACTTATTATCATTACGAGCTGGTGGCATAGTCAACGAGATATAGTGTATTGGATAAAAACATACTCATTCCACTAAAATAGTCTTCTTTTATTGGATAAGATAGCAACGTATATGATGTATACGCGTAGAGAAAAAAAAAAAAAAATTTGAGTGTTGCCGAGTCACGCCAATTTCAAGTTCAATGATTCCAGATTTCTCAAATTTATTTCGTTCTTCTGCGAAAATATTTCTAACAATATCTATTTCTAACAATATCTATATGTAAAAATACTAGTAAAAAAATTACTTCATAAATAAAATCCATTTTATATATTTTTGTTATGTTCTAATTCCATATAGACACTACTGCAACGGCCATACCCATACGCGTTTTACTTTTCACCATAGTTGGAAGGCATATATGCATTTGACCATTTCAAACATGGCATTCTTTCGACATCATTTGACATTTCTTCTTATAATAACATAGTATAGTATAGTACGTAGTGATTTATATCTTAATTCTACATTAACCATTGACGGTAGCAATCTTTACTTACTATTTGTTTTGAATATCTTTTTTCTTTTTGGGTTGATAACCACTTCGTCAAACTTGTGCTTTCCATGCTCATCTTTAAAATCGTGGACTTAGCGCACGCTTTTGTGAAATATCCACTTCTTCTCACATATCACGCGGTTAAACAAGGAGAAAAATAATTAAAAAATGAAAGGAAGATTCTAATTGAAGAAAGAAAAAAGATGGAAGCTTTATTATGAGTTTACTGTGTAGTGGTAAGGTTCTCATTCACTTTTCTTGAGTTTCCAGATGATTTGAATTTTCCCTTGGAATGTTCTCGTTCTCTATTATTTATTTATTTAGTTATAAAAATTAGATAACTCGAGTAAAGTAGTGTAGATTGAAGGATAACCATTCATTTGCGGAAGTCTTTAAGGTTCATATTTATGAGGCTAGCTGTTCTTCATCGAAAAATCTTTATATTTCTTTACAGTAAAGCACCGAGCTTTACGAATTGATGAACATTTGAGTTTGTGTTTTTCTTTTCTTTTTTTGTTTTCAATCACAGACACCATTGCTTATTCACCAAACAAACTGAAAAAAAAAATCCTAATTTAAGACAAAAGTATATTGTGAAAGAGCTTTTATTGGTTGGCCTTTGTTTATTTTTCTCAGCTAGTCAAAAATCCCTTCTTTTGTTTCCTTCCCCTAAAGCCTCCTCCTAATTTTCACACACACACACACATAGAGCTAATCTTGATCTATTTGATTCGCCTATAGCTGTTTTGTGATTCTGC
The DNA here is from genome assembly GCA_027422505.1 of Craterostigma plantagineum. Classification (NCBI taxonomy): domain Eukaryota; kingdom Viridiplantae; phylum Streptophyta; class Magnoliopsida; order Lamiales; family Linderniaceae; genus Craterostigma; species Craterostigma plantagineum. The sequence goes on along the minus strand of JAPQWV010002264.1, from coordinate 27,453 downwards.
TTTGCGGGCTCAGCTTTTTCTTCTATAAATCGAGGTAATTCTTGAATTTTCTGGTTTTTCCAAGTCTTTCTGCTATTTCGTAGTTGTTCATCAGATTGGAAGTTTATGTTTGAGTTCTTTACTTGTGTTTCTGATCCATCTGCTTGATTATTTGAATCTGATTTCTTGCTTTGTTTTGATATATTTATCCTCTGCCCTTAAATTAGGTTCTATATATTCTTCAGGGCAAGAAAAGAACAGAGAATTTCCGGCCATCTAATCCACTTTTGTCCGAAGGAAGAAGGAAGAAAAAACCATGTCATTAGTTAGACCTGCTTCGTTGTTCCAAAAGCACGAGCTTTATCCCTTAAAAAACGGCAAGGCGAAAAACCCCAATTCGTTGTGCAACTCATCAGCTGGTAATAACACGATCTACGCCAACGAATCGTTTAGCAGCGATGGCACTTACGACGATCCCACGTACTTCCTCGATTCACCCTCCGAAGAAGATCTCTTACATCAATCCTCAGCTTCGAACACCTCAAGCTACCGAAAAAACCAATCGCTGTTAGACTGCTTCGACGACCCTCGAACCCCACAAGACGTAAGCTACGACGAAGATCAGATGAGGCTCAAGTTCCAAGAATTCGAAAGGGTCCTTCTCAACAGCAACGGAGAAGGAGGCGATGGGACCCACAGCTCTGACATGGATTGGTCCAAGACATCGAAAGAAGACTCAACCTCGGATTCGAACATCAGCAACAACAGCACGAGCAGCGTCACCACAGAGATATCCTGCGACGATCTTACGCCCAAGAACTTGCTCTTTCGATGCGCCTCTGCAATAAACCTCAACAACTTGGAAGAAGCTTCTAACATCATCGAACTCTTACGCCAGAGGGTTTCGATCGAAGGTGAGCCTTCAGAGAGAATCGCAGCTTACATGGTGGAAGCTCTAGCTGCTCGAATCGCCACGTCTGGGAAAGGTCTTTACAGAGCCCTGAAGTGCAAAGAGCAGCCTTCTTCAGATCGATTATCCGCCATGCAAGTTCTATTCGAGGCCTGCCCTTGCTTCAGGTTCGGTTTCATGGCAGCAAACGGTTCAATCATAGAGTCTTGCAAGGGCGAAAAGAGTGTTCATGTAATAGATTTCGACGTCAACCAAGGCAGCCAATACTACACCCTCCTCCAAACCCTAGCCCAGCTGCCCGAAGATGCCCGCCCGGCCCACTTGAGGCTGACCGGGGTAGACGACCCCGACTCAGTCCAGCGAACCGTGGGCGGGCTAAGGGTCATAGGCCAGCGGCTCAGTCAGCTAGCCAAGGAGCTCAACCTCTCCTTCGAGTTCAACGCAGTAGCCTCTGAGACAGCTCTCGTCGAACCCTCCATGCTAGGGCTAAGGCCAGGCGAGGCTATAATCGTAAATTTCTCGTTTCAGCTCCACCACATGCCCGACGAGAGCGTTTCGACTGTGAACGTGAGGGACCGATTGCTCCGAATGGTGAAAGGGCTGAGCCCCAAGCTCGTGACTTTGGTCGAGCAAGACGTGAATACGAATACCGCCCCGTTCTTGGCTAGGTTTGGCGAGGCGTATGGATACTACTCGGCGGTCTTCGAGTCGCTCGACGCTGCTTTGAAGAGGGATTCTCAGGACAGAATGAACGTTGAGAAGCACTGTCTTGCTAGGGACATCATTAACGTGGTGGCTTGCGAGGGTGAGGAGAGGATCGAGAGGTACGAGGTTGCCGGGAAATGGGGGGCGAGGATGGCCATGGCTGGTTTTTTCTCCGAGCCCTATGAGCCGGGCGGTTAGCGATGAGATTGGGCGGCTCATAAAGAGGTACTCGGAGAGGTACAGGGTGAAGGAGGAGAAGGGTGCTCTACACTTTGGGTGGGAAGATAAGGTGTTGATAGTTAGCTCTGCTTGGAGGTAGTTAGATGGCTGTGATTTTCTCTGTTCACTGCGTTTTATGATTGTTTTGCTTTTGTTTGTCATATTATGCCTGGGATCTATTTGTAAGAACAGAGTATTTGTTGTGTTGTTCATCTGATGTAGTGATTGTGACTTTCTTAGTGATCTCGTAAATATGAAGATTTAAGGGGCGATTGTGTAATTATAGAAATTGGGCTTTTTTGTAATCTAGCCCAATTTCTCAACCCAATTGGAAAGCTGTGGAAGTTCACGGCGACATTTCTGAACGGAGCAACCTTGGATCGGCTATCGGAGTGGGAGGCTGAAACGTCGTCGTTAAGAAATGTTGAAGACGAGGCATTTTGAGAAGAGAAAAAGCAGCTAAAGTGCAGCACCTGCGATGCGATGCGATGCTATGCGATGCTTTCGTCGGAGATGCGATTAGAGAGCATTTTAAGAGCGATTGGCACAAACATAATCTGAGGCGTAAGAGTGTGTGTCTGACGTGAAACTCGGCGATTAAAGATGATCTTAAGGAGTATCCGTTTTGAGGAGAAACGGTATATTTTTTCGTGTTTGAAGCCAATGTCCAATTTGGGAAATACTTTGTCGAATAGCAAGAGAAGATGGTGTTACGTAATACTTCCAATTACAAGACATAAAAGGAAAAAGTAGCACTAGATGTCGAGGACGTAGTACAGATGTCAAAGGAGGAGAATTTTTCTTGCTTGTAGTTAAAAGTTTCCCATTGATCAATCATTTTATCTAGACTTGTTCTTGCAGTGGCTGATGATTCATGTTGTTCTTATCAGCACCGCTCTTCTTCGATCGATTCTCTTGGTGGTTTTCAACGCCTTGCTTGTCCTCGAGCTCCATGGATTCGTTAGGCTTCTTTGGCTCGCCTTTGTTCTTGCGGTAAATGGCGTAGAGTATAAGCTGAACAGTTCCTAAACCGCTGCCGAAACCATTTGGAATCTGCGAGCAGAATTCAACCCGTCTTTACACAACTCAGTAAGAATTTACACTTTTTTTCTCGTAATGAATGATTTTTTTTCTGAAAAAGCTTACAGCGATGAAAGGGTCTTTCCCAATAAGACCGAAGATGAAGAACGAAGTACCGCAGAAGAAGACAAACAAGGACAAAAAGAAGGGCATGAATTCGACGCTTTTCGTTTTGATCACCAGCCTCTGTAGAAACAGACAGTACTTGCGGTAAGGAGAAAGATTTCATGTAAGAAAAACTGTGAGGACTCGTAAGAAGAAGAAGGCTTACGATGATCATAAGGGGCGACCCATACATAATAATGGAGAACACAGTAGCAGCTATGCCACAGAAGAGTTTTCGGGTATTTCCATGGAGGGCGAGTAGGGAAACTGAGGCTATGATGGCGAATATTGAAAGAACGAGCACTAGCAAACCGAAGATCTTAGCCTTCTCCTTTTTCGGGGCGAATACGATGAAGATTATTACGTAGACGAATTCGATGGCCGAGCCTGTGCCATTGATGGTTGAGACTAGCAAGTTGTTGGGCGAAACGAAGGGCATACCATACCTGCAATTTTATCAGAACGAAGAACGGATTGGAATTGTAAGTTTCAATACATATGAAATGGTGATGGATAAGAGTTGATTTTCTTACCATGCTGAGAGTAGACAGTTGAGCAAGGTCATTACATAAGGGATTCCTGAGAATTGCTCAGTTGATCTCTTCCTTATGATTCTCTTGAAAGTGATCCTATGAAAAGACAATTTTTCCATATGTAATTTTATGTAGTGAAGAACCCTCTCAGATTCTCGAAGAATGGAATATTGTATAACTTACAATGGCGCCAAGAAGAGGAACAGGGCAGAAGCATTGCCTGCGTTTTTACAGAGAAAACACGCACGAAAACCATATATTGAAAAATGGAATGATATAAATTGGAACCAAAGTGAGTGAAAGAGAGTTAACTAGTTTATTACCAAAAATTCCAAAAACGAAGTGGACTACGTTCTTCATCTCTTTTAAACTAGTATGTGATGATAGCTTGTTACTATGGTTAGGAAAGAGTGGAAGCACACCTATATATATACACATTCACACACGATTTCCTTGTACCAAAGATTCTCTGCAATATATCATATATATATATATATATGCATACATTTGTAAGAGAGAGACAGAGAGAGGGGAGAGGGAGAGAGAGAGTACAATAATGGACGATAAAGAAACACAAAAACATATGTGGATTATTGCATTGAAGTTTACGAGTGTTACGTTGCCCTCGAGAGAAGGACTCTCTTCACTTCAGTCCAACACCAATTACTTATTACATGTAATTCTTAAAGAGTTGTGTATTCTAATCAGCCACACGCAGTCATCACACTGCATTTATGAGAAAGATCTCACTTTTGTTCGTTCAACGCATTTTCTCATGCATGCATGAACTAGAAGCTTGTCGACGCTCCAACTATACACACACTATATTTCTTACATTAGTTACCTGCGAATTGCGGCAATTATCAATGCTCAAGTGATAAATTCAAACACGTTTTTTCGATACGCATGAACAAAAATAAATTAATCAAACACTATCAACTTTGATTGAATTCGATTGCGAGTGCATGTGATCTGAATATTATATGGGCTCAGCTAATTAATCAAACTAGTCTATACCAAATAGAAATTTATTATCAATCAATTGAGTTTTCATGAATTGTGAGTTTAATCTCGAAAATATGAAGATAAAGTCCAAGACTTGGGAAAGAGAAGCTTCGCTTGATGATTCTTGAATTGACAATATATTGTAATAATATAAGCGTTTGTTGCCTTGGGCTAAAGGAAATTTAAATGTTTGTACAAATTTAATGCAGCGGTGAGATGGATGGTATTGAAACTTAAAATCAAACTTATGGACCCAACCTGTTATTTTTTTTCAACGGAAGTATGCTACCTTGACGATATGGATTCGCCACCTCATAATTCAATATTGAATTTAATTCATTTATTATAATTTCGCAAACCCAATATATATATATGGTCTCTTAATAGTTGCCAAAGCAGATTATGCGACTAGTTTTTAATTTTTATCAACTAAACTTCCGTTAGGTGATCATATGTGATAATTTCATGTCCATCCCTCATATTTTACCAAAAGTTCAAATCAGTCCTTACAAGTTTAATACAAGGTAAATCAGACCCCAAATATCATGTGATCTCTTTTACATCCTCGTATTGTTGCAGCCTAATAAAGCTGCTGCAAACTTTTCACGTCTCAGAGTAAAGACGAACCAAGATTAAGGATTCGAAAGGCGTAACCAATCGCCACTCTCTCTGTTTCTTGCTAAGTGGCCTTCCTTTCCCCGATTTTTCTCTATTCGTCCTTACGTCAGCCAATCCCCAAGTGCAAGAACTAGCTTCTGAGTCAAACGATACGAGTCTGAAATTCCCCTCGTTTTCAGACGTCGTCCCACTAATTTCTGCTTCGCTCGCTGCGTATCGAACGTACATGTTCCTCTCTTTGAAGCGATCGAGGTCTTGTGGGATCCGCACAACCCTTTCCACGCCAGGCGAAGAAACCTGTCCCAGAAAAAAAATATAAAAAGGGAGCATTTTTTGGTCTACTTTTGTTTCGGATGATAGTTTTATTTAATAATTACGAACCTCGAGAGATACGTTTGCTGGTATGCTGCCATTAGATTCTGCTTCGTCGAGGCGAGCTCTGTACGCTGTGGTGAAGTCTTCGATGTCCATCATATTAGGAGAACCTGACCTGCGTAAAAAATTTATCAGACAAGAACTGTGATTCAAAGTACTTGTAGAGTGGCTTCTTACTTATTCGTGAGCCTTTCGATTCGAACTTGAATGTTGGCATTGAGCATTGTCTTGAATGCATATATGCCCTATTCTCCGTTGAAGGATGAAGCAACTTCTTCGGCGATTTCTAGAGCTGTTTTGTCCCATGATGTCCCTGCAAGAGACATTCCGCCGCCGCCAGCTCCATCGCCTAACTTTAGTCGAGAATCGAAAAACAAAGAAAAAAATGGTTTTAACACTCCATAATTGCTGATAATGATGTTCTGTGACAATGAGAAATCTTTCACTAACTCACAGAAGGTTCGGCTTCTTCTTCTAAAAAGTATTCATCGTCGATAAAGCCGTCATCTTCATCATCAACATCATCTTCCAACAGAGAATCTGCGGAAAAGAACAGAACCTCACGTTATTGCATAGCAGGTCTTGAATGGAATTGCAAGGGACAGACAACATGTTCTGATTCTTGTTCTTGGTTTTACTTTTTACAAGAAAATTGTGGATGTCTAATGGCTATCACAGCCTTGTGCAACAGTATACACACGAGTAAACTTAGGACTCAACTCAACCATGAGATAGATAACATAAACCGTGCCAGTTAACTAGCAAATGAACGGCACACAATTAAGAGAAGAAGCCATTTTGTCCTAATTTCGCAAGAAATTAATTTTTCCCCTCCAAGATTACATTTTTCACCCAACCCTTAAGAGACGGAGCATGACATATCCATAAACTAACATCACTCTTACAAATAGCTAAAGACTAAAAGAATGAACCCGAAAGAAGGCAGAGGAAAGACAGCTAACCATCTTCCAATTCTTCGAGAAAAAGTTCATCATCTTCAAATTCATCCTCCAACGACATCTCTTCAACGAAGGAACGCTTCAACGCAGGCTCGGGTTGTGAATTCTTACTCTTCTTCTTCGCTAAGGCCACGAAGGGCTTACGCTGTATCTTGATTAATTGAGATGGGCATGGCTTGAAAGTGGGAATAGAAACTCGACGTGGAGTTGATGATAGTAATGAACTGAGATAAGCAAGCTCCGAGCTCAAGTACATTTTCTTGTTCGGGACTTCTTCGAATTAGTTGTGTGCAGTGTTTTAAAAAGCGAAATTTCGCGCGCGTCAACGCGCGCTTTCGCGTAGTTCAACGTCAAAACGCGACAACGCGTAAAAAAAAAAGCGTTCTGTACGACGATATTTGCGACGGACTTCCGTCGCTAAATAGGAAAAACAAAAACGTTTCCTTCCGTCGCTAAGTGGACAATTAATGCGACAGAGAGTTAGTGTTACTGTGTCAGAGGCGACGTGTGACTAATTCTTTTCTTTTTAAGAGGACATAATTAATTCCAAATGCAGATGTGTTTGATTGTGACGTGCCATTAATGTTTTGGCAATGTATTTTTATTTAGTTTTCCAGTTATTTTCTAACTTTTAATTTACAATAAAAAGCGATAATTTTAATGTATATACATGATAAAATAAATAATTTCATCTAATTTATTCTTTGTTTAACAACGATCAAAATGACATGCATATCTACATTTTTCGATATCAAATACTATATTTTTTTAGTTTAGATTTCTAAATTTTATCAGTTATCTTTTTCAATATTTTTAGTGGTTCAATCCATTGGATGTGAAATTAAATTTAAAATTCTTTTAAATATTATTTACATAAATTGTTTAATATATTTTTATTATTTCCAATATATACTATTTGTTTTTTTACACATATTACTGAACCCAAATTTTATATAAAACTTACTAAATAATGTGCTTATATTAATAATTTGTTATAATTATGTTTCTTAATGTAATAAGTGGCTTGTCCGAAATACTCACGCAATACGCTACGCTATTTACGCTACGCGCTATGTGAACTGAAACGCGACGCGTTGCGCTTTGCGCGTTTTAAAACATTGGTTGTGTGATATAATTTTGTATAGTACCTTCTGTTCACAGTTTTCGCGAACCGACGTCGTTGCGCTTACTATTTCGAAGACATGGACAACAAAAGAAGACCCATTGGGCCAACTGAATAGCCCTTTAGCTAAAACTACGTCGCTACAAGTTTGAGAAGCTCCTAGTCCTAGGTCTTGGCTCGAGAGAATGACACAAATAGTGTTATTTTTAATAGTGCTATTACAAAACTAGATAACTTTATCACCCTATTACAAAACTAATCAACTTTTTTTAATTTGTACTAATATTATTTTCAGTTTTCCCCACAAATCTTTTTAATACTACTTTTTTTCTCTACTACTATTTCAAACTAAGTAACACCGTTGCTCTTTATTATATTTTAACCCCAAAAAGTTTTTTAGTCATTATTTTTTTCATTCTCGGCATTTACCATCAATCAGTCATACACGATATTCTTCATCTTGGCATATATATTAAGAAATATTATCTAATGCATTAACAAACAAAAAACTCAAGAAAATTTGTAGTAATCCGTAGAATATTGAAATAAGTATTATTAACAAAAATAAACTTCTAAAATAATTATCTCAATTCACATAGTTTTTTCCTTGCGTTTTTCTTGTGAGACCTTCGTCCATTTAACATGATAGAAATTTGAAGATGAAACTCGAAAACCTATTGCAATATACAACTAATTTAAATTACTAATGTGTTCAAAATTCCATATCATCACCGATGTGCACAAAAGAAAACAAAAGTAAAAAAAAATAAAGGCAAACGAAAACAAAATGGTGAACAACCATTGTCAACATACATGTACAATACACGGTAGAAATTGAGACCTTGTTTTGGATTAGTGTGAGACGCTCTACCTTTGAGATGATTAGTCAGTCATTACCTTTGAGATGATTAGATAGTAATACTTAATCTCTTTGCCCATATTAAAGTTATTACGTTATACATGGATTATAGTTTTTTACTGTTTTAAGTAATGTTTGTTGTTTGATCTTATTTTTTAGATTTTATAGTTTATGGAGGGTGTTAAAAAATTATGGTAAAAAATGAAACTATTGATAATTATGTTGAGAATTTGTGATAGTTATGGTGAAAAAAAAAGTAATATTAAAAGCTTTATGGTGAGAACCGAAAATACTAGTAATCAAATCGAAAAAGATGATTAGTTTTGTAATAGGGTGATAAAGTTATCTAGTTTTGTAATAGCACTATTAAAAATAACACTAGTTATGTCATTCTCTCCACTTCCATAAACTATGAAGTCCCATATTTCCATCATAGTAATTCAATACTAAGACTTAATATCGAATATATTAATGGTCCAAATAAAACATAAGTCAAAATCAGTAAGAAATATAATCCATTATATCGTAATAACTTGATATATGCAAAGAATGGAGATAGACCGCCTGTGGCCTGAAAACATCCACCTTTTATATTGCTGTTGGGATAGAAAAGCTACAAAACATTCTATTTGTCCATAACAGTTACTATGACCGCGGCTGTTTTATTACTCCAGTTAAGCCAGGTCGTCATCTTCGAGTTCACCATGTCAATCTCAAAGACCGTTCTTGTATGTGTGGGCAATTGGTTTTGCAAGATTCCACGTTCACATGCAATGCAAGTAAGGAAATAATAATAATAATAATAATAATAATAATAATAATAATAATATATGTTAATATTATATTATGTAGTAGTTGTTGTATAATTCCTGTTGCTATATTTTTCTTTCCGGTTTGCAAGATTTTAAAGTCGATCCATGTGAATATGTTCCAGATAATTTTAGAATTGAGATATTGGAGACAACATATTCTTATCGGTTTGAGTGTCCATTAGATGAGTCACGTTGGAATGCTCCTCTTCATCTAGTACATAATCCTTATTTACGTCCACAGAGGAGGTCGGACGTAAGCGATCACGAAAATATCCATGTGAAATGTATCGAATGTCTCACAAGAAAAAACGTAAGAAAAAAACTATGATGAGTTGTTGGAAATTATTTTAGAAGTTGATTTTTGTTGAATAATAGTTATTTGTGAATGTTCTACGGATTATTACAAATTTTCTTGAGTTTTTTTTGTTTGTTAATGCTTTTGATAATATTTCTTAATATATATATGCGAAGATGAAGAATGTCATGTATGAGTGATTTCCAAAAGTAAATGAAAAAAATAATGAGTAAAAAACTTTTGGAGTTAAAATATAATAAAGAGGAACTGTTCTACTTATTTGAAATAATAATAGAGAAAAAAGTAATATTAAAAAGATTTGAGGTGTTTACTGAAAATAATATTAGTGTATATTGAAAAAGTTGATTAGTTTTGTAATTGGATGAGAAAGTTATCTAGTTTTGTAATAGCACTATTCAAAATAACGCTATTTATGTTATTCTCTCGTCTTGGCTTGGCAGAAAATAGTTTTGAGTCAATTATGATTCAGAATTCAGATCTCCTTTTAAGTTTTAAAATTGGATTCAGGCCCTCTGACCGCATTTACTTTGTGTCATAAGAAGAGTTGTTAAGACCGGACCACCGGACCGGTCAAAAATCCGGTCCGGTCTTTTTTTTTTTTTAAAATTTAAAAATAAATAAAAAAATTGGTTTTAAATAAATTTATACAAATAAAGAAATTAGTAAATTAGTTTGGTCTAGTGGTTAAGTTATGAATATTTTACTTAATGAGCTCGGGTTCGAATCCACCCAACACCCTAATTTTTATATTTACAATTAACCTATTAGCTCACTATTTTATTTATATTCAAATTTGACCCAACTCATAGATTTAATACTTGACATACGATTGATTTATAACAACCCACGGCAATTTACTTTTATTTAATTTTACCTCTTTGATTTATATAATTATAGTTTGAAAAAAGTTTATTAAAACATGTATATTTTTCATATTATTTGATTAATTCATATATAAATGTATATTTATTATATTAAGATACATGTTTTACTCCGGTTTTGATTCCGGTTCTATAGCGGTTTAACCACTAAACCTTAAACCACTAAAATTTCCGGTGCGGTTCGAAAATTCGGTTTCAGAACCTTGGTGATAAGGTGAGATAAGTCCAATTTATCCATTATTATCCTGCTCAGTTTCAATAGTATCCATCTTTTTAAAGCCCGATATAAAACATAGGCCCGTTAATATAAACATTGAAACTCAAGATGGCTTATCCAATAGAGTTGTGTCAAGATAAATTATCCTATCCATACCAGTAACGGCAAATGACCAAAAAGTCCCTGAAATTAAAACACCTCTTGGATTTCCTTTTGGGCAAAAGTTTCAAGACGATCGAATTACCCTTCATCATCTTCCTCCTCTGCTCGTCAATTTCATCCGAGATCAAAACCTTTAAGATCGCCTTGTAACCTCCACGAATTGTGCGCCAGATAAGAATTGTTTCAATGAGTGTATGAACTGAGCTTTACAACTTATAGACAGAAGGAACAATCTCTCAGCGGGTTTGACTCAACTGTCTTCTTTCTACCTCTTGTTGATGCTTTAATTTTTTTGGGTTTTGGGTCTATAAGTGTGAACAACATTGTGCATTAGGATTCAATTTCTCTTTTACTAATGGGTTCTGGTTCTTCTCGATGTTGACTAGACTTCATATTCTTCAGTGAAAAGGCTCCGAACCCTTTCTTCGCTGCCGAAGATAAACATTATGTGAAGGTCATGTTGTGGCTCCTCATGGTTGGTATGTATTATTTTACTTTTTATTAATGTGTTGCTTCTCCTTGCTGAGATCATCTGATCGAAACGGGCTGGTCGTTTGTAGGATAAGGAGAACATGGTATTGATGATTGTGATATTGTTACACGTTTTTACTAACATGGCATCGATCGTGATCGTGAGAAGGACCTTGATTAGGGATGGGGTGACATGGAATTGGCTTTTTTTTTTTAAGGATATTATATGATGTGCCATTATCTTTTTCGATTGTTTGGTCGATTAGGTCCCTAGGAGCGAAGTCGAAGACGAATGGAAAGCAGGCAAAGTTGAGACATTTTGGCATTTCTATATCGTCGTGATCAGTGTTTTAATCGCGTTGGATCGCGCGCTTCGACGCGTGCTATCGCGTGTTTTCCGATCAAAACGCTCCGACGCGTTTCTAATTTCCCCCCCTTTTTTTTAATTTTTTTTCTGTTTCCGTCGAAAACATCCGTCGAAAACTCTTTATATCATTTTTAGCGATAGTTAAACTGTCAGAAAATCCGTCTGACCTAAATGCGTTGTAATGCTTGCTCTGACCTAATTTAAGCTCAAATGGGACAATAATATTTTATTTTAATCTTTTTTTTTTTAGAATTCTTCCGAATCATTAAAACGTCTTTATTTTGAGTAATTTATATGATAAAAATACATAAGCATATCCAATTATTCCTTGTTTCGTGACGATCATAATGACATGCATATCATATATTTTTCGATACCAATATAATTTTCCATAGTTATAAGAATAATTTTAATAGGCTTATCTTAGTTGTATGTATAGTAAACCGTAACAAAAATGATCTTTTAACTGATATGAGTCCTATTTTATTATTTGATTGTATAAATTTTTTAATATATAATTCATATATTTTTAATTTTAATTTTTAATCAATTATTTGTACCTTATTTTTTATTTCATTGAATTTCTAAAGAAATATAGATTATTTAGTCTCATAAATACAATAGCGACATAAAAAGTGACCATATTTATATTTATTATATATTATATATATATATTATATTTAGATTATTCGAAATACTCACGCAATGCGCTACGTTATTTACGCTACGCGCTACCGACACTAAAACGCGACACACTGCGCTATGCGCTTTTTAAAACATTGGTCGTGATGGAGTGTTGCGGCTTATAAGTACCGATTGGGTGGGTAAAGCAGCTGAGGAAATCGCTTCTCTAGCGTGATATCTCCTTCATGTTTAGGCCGATAGAGAGGAATGTTCGTCGAAGAAGAAGAGGATTAGGCTGTTGACATGCACTTAGGGACAAGGAGATGGCACTTAAAGACGAAGACTTTGATTTCCGAAGAATGAATACTTTGCCTTCGACATGTAGGTTTGATGATTTTAGTGTTTTATACTCCGAAGAATGAATACTTTGCCTTCGACATGTAGGTTTGATGATTTTAGTGTTTTATACTTTGCCTTAGTGTTTTATACTTTGCTGGCTGTTAGGAAACCTATAGGCCCCGGTATTTGGTTATGTCTGCTACGTCCCCTTCGCATTTCGAGTTTGATGCACCTATTGGAGTCGATGCTTCTGATCATTCGTTCGTACCGGAACTCTTTAGTTAGTTCCTTGCTTGAAGTCTTGTGCTGTGTGTGATCCGAATGACTCCAAGTCTTGCGGCTGATGCGATGGTTTCAGTCAATTCCTTTCGTCTACCAATATCCTTGAGTAACCAATCTCGTCTTGTTCTTTAGCACACCGTTTTGTACCAATCACTGTTTAGGCTGGTTTTGGAACGAGAGTCCAGGCTTGGCTGTGCTCAAACTTGTTTAGTTCTTGCATGGCTTCTATCCAGTTATCTCCAAGTGCCTCAATCTTTGAAGGCTGTATTGAGATTTGACTGGCTCCTGGTCTTCATTGTCCAGTTGATCTCCAAGAGTTAGTCTCTTAGGGAGGTAAGTTTGATCGGATTCCATTTGATGAATTCCCCCTTAGACCGAGCCTCCTTCTGAGAGTCAACTGGTTCAGAGAGTTCTCGTCGGCTGAGACTTCTTGCAATGTGTGCTTATTTGGAACTTCCAGTTGATCGCTAAACCGGTTGAAGTTCTCATACTGGGATTCCTCAGTGGGAGATTCTCTTTTTGCTTTTGCAATCTGGTAGCTCTGCAGACATTCTGAGATAACTGAGATATCCAGTTCAGATCTCGTAGCATGTGCTTTCCTGGCTCTTTGCAAACCATTGACCTGTTTTGTGTGTAGCAGACAATATTGTCGACTACCCAAGATTTCCATGATATGCATCGGCTGGCATAGTTTCGGCTGCTTCTTTGAGTGTTCGGTTTCTTCTCTCAGCTACTTCATTGTGCTGGAGTGATTTCGCAACAGATAACTCATGGCGTATACCATGGTTCTCAAGATACGATGTTAGCGTAAAATTGAGGAATCTAGTTCCTCGATAACTCCTAATTTTCTTAACTTTAGCATTCTTTTACTTTTCTACTTTGTTAATTTAATTAGTTCATTCGGGGTATGATCTTTTTGTCTTTAGCCTAGTAAATCTAGAGTCGTCATTTGCAATTACCAGTGTCCAGCTAGTTCCCCCTAAGTTGGTTACCGAAACTAGTTGACATGCTAAATCATATTTTGATTCTAACATGTTAGTTTTCAGAAATATCCTTAACTAGGTTAATCTTACTTGAAATAATTTTAGCTTTAGATGATTCAATCCTTTGTGCCATAGCCACCCCTCGGACTCACGATGACAAGACACGTGGAATGTAAGCAGTGTGCTTATTCCAGTTTATAGTGCATGTGCAGTCGGTTATCATCGTCCGCTTAGTGTAGCTTTTCACCTCGTTTCTACTACAATCTACATGCTTAAGGCTCGTTGTACCTGATCACTTGGCCAGCCTATAGTTTCACCTTTTCCGTTACCTCCAACAGTGATGGTCATCTTAGCACATGGTTTTGATGCCCGTGAGAAGTCTTCTTTCACCGTCATGTGCCGACAGCATCCGCTGTCTAGAAATCAACTGGACTGGTTGAGTTCCTGCAAGTATTCCTACAAGGACAAACAGAGTCTTTGGTACCCATATAGACTTGGGTCCGGTTGGGGATTAGATTCTTAGGTATTCAGACTTGGATTACCCTACATGTCTACCAATACAGAATGAATAAGATATCTGCAATTATTTCTGTTTTGAGTCCGGTATCTAGTTTTCTGTATCTTTGAGGCTCCAGTCTCGGGCTATGAACATTCGCCCTTGATTGTTGAGGTCTTTCCCTTCTGGACATTGTTTATACTAGCTTAACCCCGTGCGTTGCACGGGTTATCGGAAAGACCTGAGGTCCACGATCGAGCCATCTATTTTTATAATAGATCCGAAACCCGCCCATTTATTTTGTAGTGGACCCAAGACCCGCACACGACTGCGTCAATAACAGTCGTGCAAAAACAGGACAAAGCCTAAATAAATGTTAATCATAGATTATGAAATTAAAACATAATTATGTAGAACTTCGAACAAAAAAATCAGAGAGAAATGTTCCAATACATACTCTTTACACCCCAAGAAACTGGACGACTGTACGAAATTATTGCACGACTGTTATTGGAACAATAACGTAATTTAGGAAACAGGAGTAGGAACGATGCAGTAGTGCATTATAACAATATACATCAGTAGTGCATTATGTTCTTATTACATACCGTTAGTTAAGTAATATCTCACCTAATTGTTGTAGACTTCATACTCTTTACACCCACAAGAAGCTGCACGACTGTACGAAATATTGAACGACTGTTATTGAAACAGTCGTGGAACGATGCAGTAGTGCATTATAACAGTATACAGCAGTAGTATTATATTCTTATTACATACCTTCGGTTAAACAATCTCTCAACTAATTGTTTGTGGAATTCATGGTAAATGTTGATTGTCATCTTCAAGTTCATCTTCTTTCTTCGTCTCACGTTCTATCTAAGTCCAATACCAAAATGCTTTCATTAGCCAGGTTTTGTCACGCAGATCAATATTTTTGATGTGTTATAAAATCATTGCAGGATTATCCACAACTTTTTATAAAAAAATACTCCATCTGTCCCTCTAATTTTAACACATTTTGCCATTTCAGGCATCCCACTAATTTTATCACCTTTCCTTATTTAGCAAAAAACTATCACAAACAATCAATATAATAATATTAAATATTCTTAAAAGACGTGTCAAAATATACGCTTATTTATCTTTTCATTGTACTATATTATTATAATATACCATGTTAATTTACGTGTCCGGCCACTTATGTGATAATTACCGGGACGGTAGTCTCAGTCGTATAGTCTTATAGTCTTACAATGTCTAAGTAGTGCAGTCGATAAATGTGCATCATTATGTTTTATAACGTTTGTGTATTAGTTGTGTAGCCTTATAGTCGTACAATGTTTAAGTAGTGGAGACCAATGTTCAAACAACTTGATATTTGACCCGTTTGAGGAGGCAGAGAAATTTGACTCTGGGCGATTGTTACATTAAGTATTCTTTTAGTTGCCGTCTTACAAAGCTAATTTTATCATAACCTAATATAATGTCAACCCGTGAAGCAGTCTTATAACATTTTTTATTAGCAACAACTTCGACTTTTTATTATATAGAATAATAGTAGATCGATAAAGCAATCTTGCAATATTGATGCTAAAAAAATTCTTACCGATCTCCGATTCCTTAGCTTGAAGGTTGGTAGAGTGGACTTGAGTTTCTCTTCCTCATACTTCGACCCGTTGAAGATCAAAGAAGCTGAGATGCATAACAGAGTAATGAAGTTATATGTTTATATGACAATATCCCGATCCCATAACTATTTACTCAATATACATTTCCCATATAAAAACTACTGCATTATACATTACAAATAATTTTATTTGGCGTTCACCATAATAACATTTCAGTCGTGCATCTTGAAGAATACCAACATTCAGATGTATCAGTAGTGCAAATTAAATGTTTCTAATGAATGTCAGTCGCTAATAAATTTATAAGAGTCAAAAGGTGTAATGCATTATACAATATAAATAATCATAATTTTGCATGATACATGAGAAATTATTTATAATTATCGTCATAATAATATTTCAGTCGTGTATTTGTAAAGAATGCCCAATATATTTTTTATACGTGTAACAATATGAAAAAAATATTGCATTATAAATTACAAATCATTTTTGCTTGATATGGTCTGGCCATAATAATTTTTCAGTCATGTATTGTGAAGAATGCCAACATTAAGATGTTCGTATCAGTAATGCAAATTAAATGTTCACTACGCTAAGTACTCGCTGAAGAGAAATATAAAAATTATGTATTTGAATTTCAAAACACATCATCTTTTGCGTGTTAAAATAAGCATTCTAGCGTATTTGATATAACAGGCCATTAACTCAGTAAATGTAGCAATGGAAAAAAACTTAAAAGCGACATAATTAACAACAACAAAAACTAATTAAAATGATAAAGACTAACCGAGTAATCGAAACAGATGCATATGCCTTAGATGATTGATATTGATAAGCTCATCGAGAAATAATCTTGGCCCTTATTTCTCTCCCTAGAATAACACTTGGCTGCAATCTCCAAATGTACGGCCATCATAGGTGGATCAGTAAAATAAATTTTGACGCGTCACCTCAACAACAAAATTTTTTATATTCTTCTTCAGCGAGTACTTAGCCACATTTTCCCCACTTGCAGTTGTGACTAAACCGAAGGAAACGATTGATGAGTCAAATATTAAGGTATTACTGTAAAATGAAAGGAAACCCAAAGTCCTATACCCTAGAAACACCAAAAAAGGCTCACACTTGCTCGTAAACTAGGAATGATATCCACTCAAAGAAGTTCTCACCTCAGACTTTCTTCAAGTCATCCCTACTCAGTGAGCAAAATAGCTTAATATAAATAGCCTGTCCACAGTAGCACCAAATAACTCGACGATTAAAAATTAACGAACAAAACCCAACCAATCGATTCAATTGTAGCACACAAAATCATCAACAGAAAATTGATAAACAAAACCGGGGTGAAATACCTTGGCCACATGTTTGTTACTTCGTAGATCATCGTACGCTTCCAACCCGCCTCATCAGAGATCCCAAACAACATCCTCATCACCATTCCTGATATCAAACCCATCCTTTTCTCCCCCTAAATTGATCGCTGACGTTCTATAGAACTTAAACTATCAATCAATTTCTTCTAGCATAATAGTAATAATATCGAAAGGGAAAAGAAACTGAATATCCAGCTAAAAAAAAAACATATCTTTATTATGTAAACACTCTGGTGCTACTGGACGAAGCAAATCTGAAGCAGCCCAGAGAAAACATGGCATTTTAATATACGCACTAACCCCAAGCTTAAGAGGCGTTTTCGGACGGATCTGCTTTGGGATAACCTCTTCACTCCCAGCAGCAGTGGTTTCACGGAACGTGCAGCAGCCATGGGATCTTTTTCTAAACAACAATCATATACTGTATATATATATAGAGAGAGAGAGAGGGAGAGAGAGAGATAGAGAGGGGGAGAGAGAGAGAGAGAGAGAGAGAGAGAGAGAGAGAGAGAGAGAGATGAGATTGTTAAAGATCTCAGAGCAGCGGTGGTTTTTCGTATGTGGAAAACATACCAATTATGGTCTGCAAAGCCATTATTTAGTACTTAATGAGAGTTCCATCAAACCAACCCACACAGCAAACGCAATCCACCAAACAAACCACATAATATAAACACCAAACACAAACGCAAGACTTCATTCCTACGCCAATCACTGACTTACAACTTCGTAAAGTTTGTATTCTTGGCCGAGAGGAAGGAGATTCAAAGGTAACCTACATAGATTGGACAACAATACATGTTACCTCTACAAACACGTCCACATGAAATTATTAATGATGATAAGCTAATACGATCAATCCGATGCTGAAAAGTTTCCAAATGAAAAAAATTAGTGCATCAATTAATGCAGAACTGGAAGCCTAACGGTTTCTCTGCCACCATCCCCCTGAGAACAAATTTATTTCTACAATAATTAATTAGGTACTTATGCACGAAATTTTAACGGCTGGATGAACTCATACAAATCAACGATTCAATTTCTAATAATGAGATATACGTTATCCAAATAAAGCGTTGGAAATCTGATCCATGAATAAGTTCATAATCCGCAAAAAATGTTCGACAATAATCATATACTCATAAGATAAAATGGAAAATTATTGATTAAAAGAGTGGTAGGTTGTTTTCATGTAAGATAAAAGGGTCAACCACGATAAAATGGTCAGTAGTGTGTAATTCGGCAGTGCAGTATGCAAAACTTCAACCTATTCAGTAGTGTATAATTCGGTAGTGTATAGTTCAGTAGTGCATTACGGCTAACACTAACATTTATTCAGTTAACAATATTTACATAATACTCATAAGATAAAATGGAAAACTATTGATTGAAAGAGTGGTGGGTTGTTTTCACTTAAGATAAAAGGGACAACCACAATAAAATGGTCAGTAGTGTGTAATTCGGTAGTGCAGTATGCAAAAGTTCATCCTATTCAGTAGTGTACAATTCGGTAGTGTATAATTCAGTAGTGCATTACGGCTAACATTTATTCAGTTAACAATATTTACAATGTTTTCTCGATTTGGACAATAACATTTGAAAAATGAGAAACAGTAATTTGTTCGATCGGTATAATAATTAATAACTTTTTAATATCTAAGAAAATGGTTAGTAGTGTGCAATTCGGTAGTGCATTATGAATAAGTAACTCGTAAGGATTGAAATTGCAAGCCGTAAGCGTCCAATTCGCACGACGGCTGTTTTGCACAACTGAATTGCTGGAATTATCGCTGTAAGTTGCACTACTGCAGCTTCATCGATGTATGACTTCTCGCAGAAACACCATTATTGTCTCATATATTGATCAAACCTCACGTTAAATATAGTGTTATGATTCAAACACCAAGAAGTGATACGCGGGGAGGTAAAGACATGGAACATCATCCACTCAGAGAAGTTCTCACCTCAGACTTTCTTCAAGTCATCCCTACTCAGTGAGCAAAATAGCTTAATATCAATAGCCTGTCCACAGTAGCACCAAATAACTCGACGATTAAAAATTAACGAACAATAAACCCAACCAATCAATTCAATTGTAGCACGCAAAGTCATCAACACAAAATTGATAAAAAAACAAAACAGGGGTGAAATACCTTAGCAACATGTTTGCTACTTCGTAGATCATCATACGCTTCCAACCCGCCATCAGAGTGATCCCAAACAACATCCTCATCACCATTCCTGATATCAAACCCATCATTTTCTCCCCCTAAATTGATCGCTGACGTTCTATAGAACTTAAACTATCAATCAATTTCTCTAGCATAATACTAATAATATCGAAAGGGAAAAGAAACTGAATATCCAGCTAAGAAAAAACATATCTTTATTATGTAAACACTCTGGTGCTACTGGACGAAGCAAATCTGAAGCAGCCCAGAGAAAACATGGCATTTAACATACGCAGCTTAAGAGGCGTTTCCTGACGGATCTGCTTTGGGATAACCTCTTCACTCCCAGCAGCAGTGGTTTCACGGAACGTGCAGCAGCCATGGGATCTTTTTCCTAAACAACAATCATATAGTATATATATATAGTTATAGAGAGAGAGAGAGAGAGAGAGAGAGAGAGAGAGAGAGAGAGAGAGAGAGAGAGAGAGAGAGAGAGAGAGAGAGAGAGAGAGAGATGAGATTGTTAAAGATCTCAGAGCAGCGGTGGTTTTTCGTATGTGGAACATACCAATTCTGATCAGCAAAGCAATTATTTAGTACTTAATGAGAGTTCCATCAACCAACCCACACAGCAAACGCAATCCAGCAAACAAACCACATAATATACACCAAACACAAACGCAAGACTTCATTCCTATGCCAATCACTGGCTTACAACTTCGTAAAGTTTGTGTTCTTGTCCGAGAGGAAGGAGATTCAAAGGTAACCTACATAGATTGGACAACAATAAATGTTACCTCTACAAACACGTCCATATGAAATTATTAATGAAGAGAAGCTAATACGATCAATCCGATGCTGAAAAGTTTCCAAATGAAAAAATTAGTGCATCAATTGATGAAGAACTGGAAGCCTAACTGCTTCTCTGCCACCATCCCCCCTGAGAACAAATTCATTTCTACAATAATTAATTAGGTAGTTATGCACGGAATTTTAACGGCTGGATGAACTCATACAAATACAACGATTCAATTTCTAATAATGAGATATACGTTATCCAAATAAAGCGCTGGAAATCTGATCCATGAATTTCATAATCCGCAAAAAATGTTTGACAATAATCATATACTCATAAGATAAAATGGAAAATTATTGATTAAAAGAGTGGTAGGTTGTTTTCACGTAAGATAAAAGGGACAACCACAATAAAATGGTCAGTAGTGTGTAATTCGGTAGTGCAGTATGCAAAACTTCAACCTATTCAGTAGTGTATAATTCGGTAGTGTATAGTTCAGTAGTGCATTATGGCTAACATTTATTCAGTTAACAATATTTACATAATACTCATAAGATAAAATGGAAAACTATTGATTGAAAGAGTGGCGGGTTGTTTTCACTTAAGATAAAAGGGACAACCACAGTAAAATGGTGTAATTCGGTAGTGCAGTATGCAAAAGTTCATCCTATTCAGTAGTGTATAATTCGGTAGTGTATAGTTCAGTAGTGCCTTACGGCTAACATTTATTCAGTTAACAATATTTACAATGTTTTCTCGATTTGAACAATAACATTTGAAAAATGAGAAACGGTAATTTGTTCGATCGGTATAATAATTAATAACTTTTTAATATCTAAGAAAATGGTCAGTAATGTGCAATTCGGTAGTGCATTATGAATAAGTAACTCGTAAGGATTGACATTGCAAGAGCGAGACCATAAGCGTCTAATTCGCACGACGGCTGTTTTGCACAACTATAGTGCTGGAATTATCGCTGTAAGTTGCACTACTGCAGCTTCATCGATGTATGACTTCTCGCAGAAACACACCATTATTGTCTCATATATTGATCAAACCTCACGTTAAATATAGTGTTATGATTCAAACACCAAGAAGTGACACGCGGGGAGGTAAAGACATGCAACATCATCCACTCAGAGAAGTTCTCACCTCAGACTTTCTTCAAGTCATCCCTACTCAGTTAGCAAAATAGCTTAATATCAATAGCCTGTCCATAGTAGCACCAAAAACTCGACGATTAAAAATTAACGAACAAAAAACCCAACCAATCAATTCAATTGTAGCACACAAAGTCATCAACACAAAATTGATAAACAAAACAGGGTGAAATAACTTAGCCACATGTTTGCTACTTCGTAAATCATCATACGCTTCCACCCGCCATCAGAGCGATCCCAAACAACATCCTCATCACCATTCCTGATATCAAACCCCTCCTTTTCTCCCCCTAAATTGATCGCTGGCGGTCTGTAGAACTTATATCAACTATCAATCATTTCTTCTAGCATAATACTAATAATATCGAAAGGGAAAAAGAAACTGAATATCCAGCTAAGAAAAAAACATATCTTTATTATGTAAACACTCTGGTGCTACTGGACGAAGCAAATCTGAAGCAGCCCAGAGAAACATGGCATTTTAATATACGCACTAACCCCAAGCTTAAGAGGCGTTTTCGGACGGATCTGCTTTGGGATAACCTCTTCACTCCCAGCAGCAGTGGTTTCAGGGAACGTGCAGCAGCCAAGGAATCTTTTTCCTAAACCAATCATATATATATATATATATATATATAGAGAGAGAGAGAGAGAGAGATGAGATGAGATTGTTAAAGATCTCAGAGCAGTTTTTCGTATATGGAACATACCAATTCTGATCAGCAAAGCCATTATTTAGTACTTAATGAGAGTTCCATCAAACCAACCCACACAGCAAACGCAATCCAGCAAACAAACCACATAATATAAACACCAAACACAAACGCAAGACTTCATTCCTACGCCAATCACTGACTTACAAACTTCGAAAAGTTTGTATTCTTGGCCGAGAGGAAGGAGCTTCAAAGGTAACCGGACAACAATACATGTTACCTCTACAAACACGTCCACATGAAATTATTAATGATGATAAGCTAATACGATCAATCCGATGCCGAAAAGTTTCCAAATGAAAAAAATTAGTGCATCAATTAATGAAGAACTGGAAGCCTAACTGCTTCTCTGCCACCATCCCCCCTGAGAACAAATTCATTTCTACAATAATTAATTAGGTAGTTATGCACGGAATTTTAACGGCTGGAAGAACTCATACAAATACAACGATTCAATTTCTAATAATTAGATGTAAGTTATCCAAATAAAGCGCTGGAAATCTGATCCATGAATAAGTTCATAATCCGCAAAAAATGTTTGACAATAATCATATACTCATAAGATAAAATGGAAAACTATTGATTAAAAAATGGTAGGTTGTTTTCACGTAAGATAAAAGGACAACCACAATAAAATAATCAGTAGTGTGTAATTCGGTAGTGCAGTAAGCAAAACTTCAACCTATTCAGTAGTGTATAATTCGGTAGTGTATAGTTCAGTAGTGCATTACGGCTAACATTTATTCAGTTAACAATATTTACATAATACTCATAATTTTATAGTGCACTATGCAAAACTTCAACCTATTCAGTGGTCTAAATTCGGTAGTGTATAGTTCAGTAGTGCATTACGGCTAACATTTATTCAGTTAACAATATTTACATAATACTCATAAGATAAAATGGAAGACTATTGATTGAAAGAGTGGTGGGTTGATTTCACGTAAGATAAAAGGGACAACCACAGTAAAAAGGTCAGTAGTGTGTAATTCGGTAGTGCAGTATGCAAACATCCTATTCAGTAGTGTACAATTCGGTATTGTATAATTCAGTAGTGCATTACGGCTAACATTTATTCAGTTAACAATATTTACAATGTTTTCCCGATTTGAACAGTAACATTTGAAAAATGAGAAACGGTAATTTGTTCGATCGGTATAATAATTAATAACTGTTTTAATTTCTAAGAAAATGGTCAGTAGTGTGCAATTCGGTAGTGCATTATGTATAAGTAACTCGTACGGCTTGAAATTGCAAGAGCGAGACCGTAAGCGTCCAATTCGCACGACGGTTGTTTTGCACAACTGAATTGCTGAAATTACCGCTGTAAGTTGCACTACTGCAGCTTCATCGACGTATGACTGCTCGCAGAAACACACCATTATTGTCCCATATATTGATCAAACTTCACATTAAATATAGTGTTAGGATTCAAACACCAAGAAGTGATAGGGAGGTAAAGACATGCAACATCAATAAAATAACATCTCATCTTGCAGGATTCTCAATGATAACATTTAACGAACATCAGCACAACGGTATGATTTAGTCATCCACAAATTCAGTGTTTACGCAAAAAGAGAATAATGCACAATCAGAATTTAATTGTTCCATTACGATTTAGTCATCGACAAATATATCAAAGGCAAATCATGAATTAATGATGTGATCGATCACATCGATCACATTTAAAGGTGAATTGGATTAGATGGCATTACCCTTTTAGTCGGTGAAAAAAGATCGAAATGATCGAGTTAGATAGAGCGGAATGGCATCATCGCTCGTCGTCCCTTTCGAACCTGCATCTTATCTAGCGGAAGGTTTCAATGCAGAAATCTGCTTCTGTATATTTTCACCTTGGTCGGGCAGTTTCGAATCAGCAGCCTGGGAAATAAGGGTTTCAAATTCTGAATGGATTGAATCACAGTTAATGAATAAAGAACAAATCAAAATATTAGGGATTCCACATATCACTTAAGAATCTGATATAGTAGGTAATATTCAAAATCGAGAGGAATGGAAATATAATGTTGGTTCGATTTATCATGTGCAAGGAGGAGATTTGAGAAAAGAATACCTTGTTGGAAAATATGTTAGCCAATCTATGTTGGCCTTCGCCAAAGATTTCCTTTACCGAACATTCTTCACATCCTTGGGATTAAATACAATCCTTGCACTGCATAGATAAAAGCAATTTAGATAGACAGGACATGATATAACATGAATTGTATGGTGACTCATTTTCAGCTTCGGATCTTATCGACTCGCAGCATCAAGGTGTTTTTCTCCAGGTTTTTCGGCCTCGATAAACCTCCATGAATCCGTGTTTTTTTTTTAATATAAAAACGGATAGGAATGAAAAAAGATCCAAAAAGAACCCAAAGGTGACATAGCTATTCTTGAAGTAAACCATAAGTTAAAAGACTAAACCATAAACGCCCATAAGTTGTAAACTCCTCCGCCGGCGCGAGTGAAGCTCTTTTCGGGCGAAGAAGGACGGCAACGGAAGGGATCACATGGACGCGAGATCACGAAGCCCGATCCAGCGTACACGACCTTACCCTCCACTCCATTCTCCTGAGCGGTGGCCTTCATGTTTTCGAGCAGAAGTTCGATCAGAAGAAAATGACCTGAAAAAACATAGAATAGAAGAGCAGAGCAGAGACATATTATTACGAGAGCTTATATGAGGCTGAATAATATGACAAACTTACCGAGATGATTAGTTGTAGCGCCCCGTTTCCTATTACCTTTTTACGCAGCTATAAAAATATTCGTATAAAATTTTTCGCAATTCCCATAACCATTTCCTTTAACAAAACGGGTGCGTACATCTGGTCTAGTTCCTTTCACAATAATATACATATATGTACCTATCCTATGAGTCACAAATGTGAAAGTCTAAATCCGTTTCTATTCTATATGCTAACGATGAACCAGAGGGGTGCAGGAGGAGAGCGTAGCCAGCCAAACCTTGAGTCCATGCTTTATGATGATGCTTTCTACACAGCCTGCTAATTATCTACAACAACTGTGCAGACAACGATTCAGAGTATGATCACAACATGTTAACTAAAAACGTACAAGTAATAAAGTAAGCAATAGACATTTCCAATCACGAAATCATCGTTCAAATAATCGTCCTTCATACGATTCTTAGATCACATGCCATTCTATATGTTCGTTTATTTTGATACTCCCGTTATAGACTAGCTAGACTCGTATTCTGTAAGCCCAGTCGGCGCCATGCATGGGACTCTGTCAATACTGTAAATATCTGTATGTGCCTGTACAGGACTCTGTCATCCCCCGATTTGAAGGGAAGTAACTGTTATCCCCTTGATTTGGAGGGAAGTATGCCGTAGCATCCGTATCGTATCGTCCGTAGTCGTAGCAGTCATAACGGTTTCTCCTTTCGTTTATATGTATGCAATACTATATAAAATACTTTATATAACACATAAATCATATAAAAGCACTTTATGGTCACGTAATTCACATCGATCCGTAAATAACATATAAAGCACATATTGGTCAATTAATTCACCTAAAGCATCTAAGCACATAAGGCATATAAGGTAACATGTTGCAATCCTACTCACAAGTTTCGCCTATTTTCTCCGCTTGCTTAAGCGACCTTGTCCTTGCCCTTATCCGACTCTTGACCTATATAATTATTTTATCCGTAAATATGAAATCCTATAATGACATGGCGTGCGTGATATGCATGTTTTATTATGCATGATCGTTTCTATCCGTAGCCTTTACCAGAAACCCTAATTTTATATCGAAACTCTAAATATTGAACACTTTATGTGATATTTTATATATATCAAACTTCTCTTTATTTCTCAATTCTAATTAATTGCATTTTCAAATATCGAGTTAATCTCGAAATCAATATTTATCAAAAACTTGGTGGTATATATATATCGAGATTTTTAAGTTATCACATGTCGGAGTCTATGTATCTCGAGATTTCAAATTGGAAAATGTCGAAGTCTTTTATTAAGCAATCTCGAGATCATTAGTTGAGGAGATGTCGAGATCTTCAAGGTATATAATGTCGAGCTTTACAAGTATAAAAATGTCGAGTTTTTCAAGGTATAAAATATCGAGTTCTTCAAGGTATAAAATGTCGAGCTTTACAAGGTATAAAATGTCGAGTTCTTCAAAGTATAAAATGTCGAGTTCTTCAAAGTATAAAATGTCAAGATCTATGTTCCCTGTTCTTACCAATCTCTATATTTAATTCAGAATCATCACTCGAGATCTTAGTTAAAATTATCATAATTCAATAATCTAATTAATAAATTATCAAAATTCAAGATCCTTATCTAATTGATTTATCATAGCTCGATATCTCATATCGAAACCCCCCTCGAATTCCTAAGACGGGATGAATTTCATCAGAGCTTCATACTATCTTTATATTGTTCATATGTATCGAAACTATCAAACAATATGAGTGAATTCTTTCATAAATCTAGAAAACCTAATACACTTAAGATCACGACTACTCTTAATGCTTATTCGAAATTAAGCTTTGATAAGAATATGAATAACTACAAGATTCGAGTATTTTAATGTCTAAACATGTTGAATTATAACTTAAAACATGAGACTTATAGTAAGCTCCATACCTTTCCTTAGCCTTCGTTAAATTGGGTTCTCTATTTCCTTCTTCTTCTGAAATTTTCGTATGTTATCACTTAGTAAATACCTTTCTTTACTTTTTAGTTCTTATCCTATGTTGGCGTGTATACTAAGTAAGACATCGATATTTTGATAATGCTTATCTTATCTTTAAGAAATCTCAAAATCCTTTTAAGTGACGAATTTTGAAATCTTAAATGACTAAATTTTGAATCCTTGAATAAAGAAGTTCTAAGTCTTTCTCGAAATTTTAATTGGGAAATTGCTGGAATCCTTTTGAACCAATTTCGAAACCCTAGTTCAAAGAATTTCGACATCATACTTAGGCTTTCGAATGATCTCTTCTTTAGTTATACTTTGGTATTATTTAAATATTTCTTCCACTTTAAAGAATCTCAAAAATATCGTTAAACTTCCTAATTATTTATTGCTTTAATTAGTATACCTATAAAGTTCTTCAAAACCTAAGAGAAAACCCTAGAATTTCTAACTTCCGTAACATTCACTTCTATCTCTTTGAGGACCTAGAACTA
>JAPQWV010002263.1:0-60230 GCA_027422505.1 Craterostigma plantagineum | reverse complement strand
TTTTTGATGATAACGTTTTTTAGCGCAATAACGAAAAATATCGAAACTAACAATGATAAAATAATAGCGAAGGAATTATTGTCCACCTAGATTTATTTAACTGATCATCGATATATAAAATATTATGTCAGCACAAGCATAATCGGTTATAATTATCGAACGAACGCCTAATAACCAATCTTTTCTTACTTTCTTTGTAATTAAGAGACGCTCTATAATTACTTTCCTAATCGAAAAATAATCTCCGGGACGCCCCAGCAAGATTTAAAGTTCCGACAGCATTAAATACAAAAAGACCCAATTATTGACTAATAAACTCGGACGCCGGTTTATTAAAATAAATCGTTTAACACAATAATATAACTTTAACTTACCGAAGGTAGAAAAGTTAATATTATTTGCCACTTATTAAAACAAACAAACAATTACGGATTTGTTGTTTTAATTAGCTATTGATTTACCTAGATGTCACAAACATTGGCTACTGTTTTATTAACCTAAGCTCATCAATATAGTCTAACTCCCGGATAAACGAGTACTTGCGCTTTCATAAATAGGCACGATAAATCTCACAGTTTTTAACAAATCAGGCTTCAAATAATCCTTCGACAATTGATATTTTAGCCGCACATGTTAATGAACGAATGGATATGAATAATAATAATATAGCATATGATAAAAGAAATCGATTACTCACAGTTACGTGATTGCACTGTGTTACTAATGCACATAAAAATAAACATGTCTCAATGATTGATTTATCCAAGCGTAGGGTTGCTAGCTATTAAAATACGATTATATATGAAATGACTTTAAAGTATTACAAGAAAACAAAAGGAAACTCCAACAGAAATAAAGTATCTCTTAACAGAACGGATAGCGATGAATAAAAACTTGAAGAAGCAAATGCGATTGAATTCCCCTTTTTTTTAATCTATTATTAATTTGACACACGATGATTGTGGAAGTGATTTCCACGAGAACCCCCAGCTGCCTCGTCTAAGCAAGCGCTTTTGTGTTTCGATGGCAGCTAAGATTCAAGCTGAGAGTTTCCTGCTTATGAGATGGGTTTTGATCGTGCTCCGTTCCTCTCTGTCCTTCAAGCCTTCGTTAGCTTACTCACGCTCTCCAATTTCTTCTCTTTTGTCTCGTGTTTCCTCTTTTCAACAAGCTATTTTTGGATCTTGAAATCACGATGACTTCCTTCAACGATACTTACACAAATTGAGCAGCCATAATAGATCTGTTTAAATCTCCTTTTGACTATGAATGCTGTGCGTTCTTGAGCGACTTTTCCTAATGGTTTCAGTCGTTGATAATATCTGTTCTTTCATCATCTTAGGGCAAAGCTGAACTCTTGGGGCGATTGAAGTTTAAATGGGCCTAAATGAAGTCCAGCTCGTCCGGGAAGGCTCATGCACGCACTCAATTAGAAACATGCCCACCTGTCTGCTTGCTCGAGTCATTTTCGTCTATTTTGTTCCAAAGTCTGTACAACATGTAATTGAAATATAAGCATAGAATATTTGTGTATGATTGTACAGATTTAGACAAAAATTAGCTTTTACATGGTATAAAATATTGTAAATTGTTATGTATCAAATTCCCCCACACCAGATAATGCTTGTCCTCAAGCGTTTACTAAGATTGAAAATGGGAATATTCTGATCAAGAGTTTTACCGACATACTTACTTCGCCCTAGAGATAGCAATTATTCACCAACATCCGCGCCCGCCCGGCAACTGAACATTTCATAATCCCCACTGTCGAGAAGTTCGCTAAGAAAAACACTCCGGAAAAAGATCGACACGCAATGATAATCACGGACGACGTCTCGCCTATGCAGACCCGACCAACCGCACGTCGAGAATATTGTGCCTCCACCGCCTCATTCCACGAAAGCCCCCATCCACTACCCATTGTCCCTACGGAGCAGATCAACCCCACTGCTCCTAACCCCGGGACTAGCCAAAACCCACCACCACTTCTAAAACATCATCGAGTCACGCCGCATCCTCTTCCACCCGCATGCGAAAAAAAAACGATCGCGTAAGGATGACGTAAGCCGCACCACGGAGCATCGATCAAAACTAAACACGATCGACCTCCTCAGTCATAGACAAGCAGAGCCCAACCCATAGGTACAGGAGGTGAGGTGTTCACCTCCCGAGTAGAAGACGTGGCATTTGGCTCAACCACGCAAACGACCCCACCAATCCACTTATCTTCCTCTCTACAGGAAGATATTTCATTCCACGAGGAGCCACGTGTGCCATCGACATCCCACTTGGAGATAGTCGATGTTGAAAAAAGCAGTCCTTCGCCTCAGACTGCATCCTCTTCAATCACTTCGAGTCTAGTGCCCTCACCCCCATAATTTCATTCATTTCACGGACACATACACCTGTTACCGCACTACAGAGTCTTCGTGATTTGTCAGAACGCTCGGTGATGTCTCTGTGACTGAGAGCGGAAGGACCTAGCACGGCCAAACATCACAACAACCGTGAGCCTAGGCCATCATTCGTTTGAGTCTGTCTCATCGATGATGCCAACGGAAGTCTTAGTGACCCCGTCTTTTCCCGTCCTGTGCAAACGGGGGCCGATCGGCTATCTTCTCCGATTCGGGACAGTTGGATTTCTTCGTGATTCAACTTGTTAAACTTAACCAGTTCGTCACCGAGACCGCGCTAGAGACTCGTCTTCAAGAGTTTGCAAAGACTCTTGAGACGTCCATCCTCGACAAAGTCTATGCGCGTCTCGATGCGTCCCCATCGACAAAGGCAAAAGGTGTGGCCCCGGAGACGCCACCACCAACGCAAAATGTGGACGCAGAAGCTGTTCTCTCCTCCATTTCCGCAAAGGAGCTCTTCTACATCCTACGAGCAAGATTCGAGTCAATGACGGAACTCGACGAGGAGGAACAGCAAATGAAGAAAATAATGACTCAACCAATGACTTGCCGCACTCAAGGCGAGTCTAGCGGGATCAGACGCGACGATCAAGACGATGATCAAGATCGCCGTGAGGGGAGAATAGGCAGCAAGCCTCACAAACTCAAGGACCAGTACAATCAACGCCGCCTTCCTCCTCTGAACCTGAAACGACGCCCGCAACAGACCTCACACCCGACTAGCCAAAATCCCACCTATTATTAACCCCGAGTCCACTAGCCAAGTCACCCTCACCACCACCTACTACCGTCTTCGAAACTCTAATCGTCACATCGGCGTTAGAGACCACCACCACACCTTCTCCACTCACCATTCCGGAACCTCTAACTGTCACATCGACGTTAGAGGCCACCACCACATCTACACCACCCGACACCCAAATCATCCTAGCAAAACTATCACCACAACCGAACCACCAGATCTCAACCACAACCATCACCACAATCCACAAACTCCTCCGACGCAACACCCGCACACCACAGCCATACCCCTCTCAATACCGATTCCAAACGTGGCTTCCGAGGACGTCTACTGCGCACAGAACGAGATCGAGGCTACATCTTTAACGATAAATGGCTATACACACCGCCGATGCAGTAGTGCAGCAGGAAGTTGGTGGAAAATGCTTGACATTGCTAAAGGAAGCCTCGCTTATGCTGATCAACACTGCAGACGAGAGAACGGAGAGGAGTATGACGCCGAACCTGCCGAGCTCGAGAAAATTCTACAATTTCAAGCGCAGCAAGCTGAGGCTCCTGCTGCTCAACCGGATGTGCCCACGGCGGATATACCGGAAGCACCGTGGGAAAACAAAAAGATCACCGCGCCATTCCAAGAAGAGATCAGGAAGAGGATCTGGCGGCGCAAGGAGCAGATCATCACGACCTTCGACCGTGACGAATAGAGTGATGAACATCCAAAATTGGAGCGAGAAAAGAAGAAGCTCTATCGATGGAGCCTTCTTTGCCACAAATGCAAAAGAAGACGCTGACCGATGAGGAAAACATCGCTCTGGAAATGAATCGGGCCCCCATCTGCAAAGTCACTGACCTTCGCCAAGAATCGAAAGGACGTGTCCACTATCCAGTGTTCACTGTAATGAGGCAGGATGAGAGCTACAGTGAAGTCAGCGAGGCGGACTTCAAATTTCTGCGCCTGGGTGATCTGTACAACATGCTGGAATCCATGAAGCAGTTCAGACTCGTTCTCAGAAGTTCTGGACATCTCGTACGGGCTGAACCGGTCACCATGGGCTACGTAGCTCTCAAGCGACACATGCTACGACAAGTGAGATACTTCGCCTCCCACGATCTGCAGATCGACGTAGAGCACAACCTGAAGAAGGTGAACCTGACACGCCCATCTTTCAAGAACGCGGAAGACTATCGAGAGGGCGATGTGATCGACGAAGATGCTCCGACGGTCATCTACTCGAACTACAAGGGAAAGATGAGGCTGCTGCGCTGCTCCGAAGTGGCAAAGTTCTCGGATGGGACTCTCACCATCATCCAAGACAAAACTCATGAGGATTTGCCGCATCCTTTCGGAGAAGATCCACTCTGTAGATCCATGTTCGCGAAGTTCATTGACGCTATAGCTGAACGAATGGTCCAAGCTAGGACTTCGCGAAACACACACTCGCTAATCCACCATCACAACGCCAAGATCCAAGACTCCCAACAATTGACACAAAGGGGGAGATTGTTAGGATATTTATAGATTGTGTCAATATTTTAAGTCTTGGATTTATTTTGTAATTATCCTTTTAGCTTGGGCTTAGGACAAGAATGTAAATAGTTAATCTTTAGTGATTGGGCCTTAATATACCTAGGGTAATGGGTATATAAGGCATTACCTTCTCTATTTTTAAAGTCAATCAAAGATCAAAAGGCTAACCCACTTTTCACATATACACACACTTGAAGGTGAGAACCTCTCCCTTTTTCATTCCATCAAAGCCTCTTTGATTCCTTGTTTGGTGCAATCGGGACCAACACATATACATGTAATTTTTTGCAACAGTCGAGGGCAAAATCGGTCATTTTAGCGCAAATGGGTCCTTAACTCTAAGCAAAACTCGAGATGGGTCCTTTAAAGTGAAATTTAAAGTAGTGGGGCCTGAATTCAAATGAAAATGCTTAAGGGGGCCTGAAACGAAATTTACTCTTACATTTTCGATCTTGTGACACACGTATCAACCAATTGTTGGGGCTTTTACAATTCAGGTCCTCTTTAAGTTTCGAAATATAGTTCAGGCCCTGTCAGTAGAATTTCGTTATTAAGGACCCAATATCTTTCAGTTTAGACAAAATGACCAAATACATGATCTAACGAAAATACCCTACAAAGATGTATAATAAGTGGTATCCAGAACCAGTTTTTTGCTACCATCGTTAACCATATTATTAGGTAAATAATCTTTTTTTCGATCAAACGGTGCACAAAATTTGTATAACGTTGCGAATGATTCTCGGAAGCGAAACTCGATCAATCCACGATGGTATTTTGATATTGAGGTCTCGAAATGTACGATTTTACGGGTATATTTTTCGAACTCTTTTAATGCAAAATAATAAAAACACGATGAAATCGAACCTCGATTCGATCGAAATTGAAGATATTTGTACAAATTCGAGAGACCCATAACCTGAGAAAATCTTTGAAACGCAGTGTTGGCTCTATTGTTCGTCGCTCATGGTTTGCCGAAATTTAACATCGCCGAATCATTGCCTAAACAACGTTCCAGAAATGTGGTATGGATGGTCATTCATCTGTCACTGCCAAATAGTTAACCGGTATAGTCAGCTGCCATATGGTATATATACTGATGTAAAGGTTCGAGTAAGCTCGATTTGGTACTGAATGCCAGATATCTGATATAACTGTAAGTGGAAACTCGATCGAAACAATCGATCGTATATGTTATTTCCATCTGCACGACATGCCCGAACCAATTTGGGTGTGCCTAGACGGTTTATCATGTTATTCAGGTCTTGAAGTACTATTTTATGTTTAATTTTTTAATTCTTTTAACTCAAATAATTAAAACACGGTGAAAATTTGAATCCCGTTTCGGCCGAAATTGAAGATATGTCGTACAAAATTCGAGAGACCCATGTCCCGAAAAATCGCGGAAGCACAATACTGGCTCTATTGTTCGCCGCTCATGGTTTGCCGAAATTAACATCGCCGAATCGTTGCCTAAACAACCGTTCCGAATGTGGTATGGATGGTCATTCATCTGTCAATGAAATAGTTAACCGGTATAGTAGTCAGACTATTTCTGGTATATATATACCGATATAAAGGTTCGAGTAAGCTCGATTTGGTATTGTTTGTCAGATATCTGGTATACTGTAACGGGGGAAACTCGATCGAAACAATCGATCGTATAATTATTTCCATCTGCACGACCTGCACACCAAAACAATTTGAGTGTGTCGAGACGATTTATCATGTTACAGGTCTTGAGTGTACGATTTTATGGGTAAAATTTTCGAATTCTTTTGACGCAAATAATTAAAACACAGTGAAAATCGAATCCCGATTCGGTCGAAATTGAAGATACATCGTACAAATTCGAGAGACCCATATCCTGATCAAAGCATTGAGACACCGTGTTGGCTCCATTGTTCTTCGCTCAAGGTTGCCGAATTTAAACACAATTGCCGGATTTTTGCCTAATTTTTGAAATAAGAAAGTGGTACCAGTAAGGTTTTAATTGTTATTCTTTGTGTAACTTGTGTTATCCAGTTTAGGTGGGATTTCAATAACTTAGGCGGGATGTCAATAATTTAGGCGGGATTTGTCATTTTTGGCAATAAGGGAGCTCATCAAATAATATGGTACATCCCTCTAGTTAAGAGGTATAAAACGTGGTTTATCCGGTACAAATCACTCATTTTGAAATAAAATAACAGTACAAATGCAATTTTTAACAATATTGTAGATACTGATACTGCATAATAAGTTTTGAATACCACAATAAAAATTTCATTAATCTCGCTCACAAATCCATAATATTTTCGATTATTTAGGGTTTGGGGTCTCGAATTTTGAGTTTATGGTCTACTAAATGTTGTTCAGGTTTTATTTGAACTTTGAATACGTTTGTGATGACATTCCTAACGTTATGTGTCATCAAAAGAGACACTAGTATATTTTGTGAAAGAAGAGCTATGTGTTTACATGATTTTTATCTCAACTTCACATATTGATATCAACCTTCGCATACATGTCTTTTAAGGGAATTTGGTTTGTTAACTTAGTGAAATCACATACTTACATCAACATAAATCTTATACATTCGGAAAAAAGTGAACTTACGAACAAAATTAATCTAATTAATGATGTATACTAGAAAACGTATTATGTGATATAGTACAAAACATTGTGTCATAAATTCGATTGGTCTTGTTTTTTTATATCAGACATGTGGTATTATTTGCAGGTAATGTGGTAATATTCTAAAACATTTCATTATTTACTCTCAAAAATCCTTTTGCTTCGATCGTTTGTGAGGTCTCAAATTTCAGTTATGGTCTATTAAATGTTGTCGGGCTTTAATGTTGAACTTTGAATACGTTTGCGATGGAATTTCATAATGTTATGTCTCATCAAAAGAGGTACTAGTGTATTTTATGAAAGAAGAGCTATGTGTTTACATGACTTTTGATCTCAACTTTCACATATTGATATCAACATTCGCAAAACGTGTTTTAATGAAATTTTGTGATTTGCCTTCATCATATCACCTTCCATGAATGTCAATCTTATACATCCCAACGAAATGAATTTACGAACGAAATTAATCGAAATAGCAATGTGGTATTGATTAGCTATTTTATGGTTCTGGTAGCTACAAATGTGGCATAACCTTTGTTTATATTGTTATTGTTTATCAGACATATGGTATTATTTGCAGGCAATGTGGTAATATTAAGTTATTGTATTGTTAAATCTCTGACAATCTAGAACTTCTAGAAAGTTCTTAGTTATGTGTTACCCAGAATGCGTGAATTGTTACCCAGAATAAATGAAGTGTTACCAACCAACTTTTATTTGACAAACGTTCCAATATTTCGCATCAAAATTTGTTGTGACTAACATCGATAATTATTGTCGATTATAAGACCCACGCCCGGATTGGTGTGAATCACATTATTTGAGCATAATATTCGAGATTCACACTAGTTTTTACCAAATTTTCGAATCGGTTTGAAGCATTATTTCAACATAACATCGAAAATTTCCTTGTTTACGAGGACCCATGAAAAATGAGATCGGTTTTACCTTTTCTGATTACTAACGTTGAAGATTTCTTCAATTTCGGGAAGTTTTGTGCAGCATACGAATTTTAATCTTTCTCTTGACACATTAGTCCGTACCAGTTGCATGTAGTAATTATAGGAAACAAACCATTGTTGTTTTTATTATTTGTTATAAATGAGGCAAGACTTGTTACCATTTATTAGTAATTGGTTACAATATTTGAAGGTAGAGTTTGGGAACTTGCAGAAAATGGTACCCAGATAAAGTGATGTGTTAATGAAATTGAAAAAATGTTTCGATCTTAGCTCGCAGCAAAATTCGTTGTTATTTCACGTCGATTACTAAGACCAACATCCGAATTGGTGTGAATACTCATTATTCGAGCATAAAAGTCGAGATTTCACTCGTTTTTTACCAAAATTTCGAATTGTGTTTGAAGCATTATTCCACTTAACATCGAAAATTGTCCTTGTTTATGAGGACCATGAGAAAATTGAGACCCATTTCCTTTTCGATTACTGAGTTGAAGATTTTTGCGATTTCAGAGAGTTTCGGGTGTCGTAAGAATTTTTGATTTTCTCTTGATGCCCTATTCCGTACTAGTTGCATGTAGCTAATAGGAAAAAAACCGTTATTGTCTTCTCATTATTTGTTATAGATGAGGCAACATTATGCAATGTTAGGAATCTGTTATTGTTTCTAGGGTAGGGTTTTCAAAATAGCGGAAAATGGTACCCAGATCAAGGGATGTGTTACTGAAATTAAAAACGTTTCGATCTTAGTTTGCAGCAAATATCGTTGTTATTTCATATCGATTACTAAGATCCACATCCGATTAGTGTGAATACTCATTATTCGAGCATAAAGGTCGAGATTTCACTCCTTTTTTTACAAATATTTTCAAATTGTGTTGAAACATTATTCCAACTTAACATCGAAAATTGTCCTTGTTTATGAGGACCCATGAAAAATTGAGATCGATTTTACCTTTTTCGATTACTAACGTTGAAGATTTATGCGATTTCAGGGAGTTTTCGGTGTCGTACGAATTTCGATCTTCCTCTTGACACCCTATTCCGTACTAGTTGCATGTAGTTTTATAGGAAATAAACCGTTTTTGTTTTCTCACTGTTTGTTATAGGTAAGGCAACATTTACTCTTCAATATTTGGCATCTGTTATTAGTGTTGAGGATGGGGTTTCATAAATAACAGAAGTGGTACCACGATGACCTGATGTGTTACATGAATTTTTTATCTTCCTCGTGACACTATTTTCTAATTATTTGTTATAAGAGAGGCAACATATATTCGTCGAAGTTAAGAATCTGGTATAGGTTCCAAGGTAGAGTTTCTGTTATAGCCGAAAATGGTACCCAGATAAAGTTTTTGTTACTGAAATTGAAAATATTTGGATCTTAGGTCGGGCAAGATTCGTTGTTATTCCATGTCGATTACTAAGACCCACATCTGAATTGGTGTGAATACTCGTTATTCGAGCATATATGTCGAGATTTCACTCGTATTTATCAAATTTTCGAAGCTTACTGAAGCATTATTCCAACTAACATCGAAAATTTTTCTTGTTTATGAGGACCCATGACAAATTGATATCGATTTTACCTTTTTGAATACTAACGTTCAAGATCTCTACGATTTCATGGAGTTTTGGGTGTAGGAAGAATCGTCGATGACAAAACTTTGACGTGAGGATGATGGTACAAATATGTAATCTTTTGCAATAGTCGAGGGCAAATGGGTCTTTTTAGGACGAATGGGTCCTTAACTCTAATACAAACATGAGATGGGTCTTTTAAACTGAAATTTAAAGTAAGAGGGCCTGAATTCAAACGAAAGTTGCTTAAAAGGGCCTGAATCATAATTTACTCTTAATTGTTTTCAATCATGCGTGCAATGGTCAAGGGACAAATGATCGAAATATGAATAGTAAAACTCTCGAGCAAAATTATTTAATTGGACATCTATCGAAAATAGTGAATATTGTTTCTATCGAAAAACTTTTACGACGACAATTGAACGAAAACCAGAAACACGAGTTTAGCTCAAGATCACTCAACATTATTGATTAATCATGGGTATCACACTGAAATGATCGAAATTTGTTTCTAACACATGATTAAACCAAAAACAGCAAAATATATCAAAATTTTCAGAAATCGGAATTTCACGAAGAACACGAAGAACACATTTTATCACGATCAGACGGAAAACAAAACAAAATCTGTAAAACAATAACAAACACTCAATTTAGCACAATCCAAGCAAAAAATCAAGCAAAATCAGTCCAGTTTTAGAAAATCAGAATGAAGCTCCAAAGAACAATTTCGATCAGATTTTCAAAATTTCGGTAAATTTGTTATATAACAGTTTTGTATAATACATTGTCAGTAATATAATGTTGGTCTCAATTTCTTATTGGCAATATTATTGTTGTATATATTGATCATATTGAACGATAAATGAACTTAGAATTTCAAGATAGACGGTGAAATAGGTAGGTCTACACAGTAAAAAAGCCCAAAACAACGCTAAGATAGCAAAATAGACATAAAACCTACTGGGGCTGGTCTATTGCTTCCTTCTTGATTTCTTGCGTTTACCTTCTGATACGTTGCTAAAACAGCATCCTCATAATCTGTATTGCTTTCTATTGTACTGAGATCCTTTGCAGCAGCTCGAGTCCTCACCACGCTTTTCCCACACGGGCCTTTGGTTTTCTATACAACCCGCAATCCATCTGAAAGAACGCGTTCAGCCATGGATACCCCATCTGACAGGGGATGTGAAACCTCAAGAGAACCGATCGATCCCTGACTTTACCTTGTTGACTTTTGCTGATCGGTCATGTCCTAAGATCAAGAATTTCCGACATACGGATAACCGTCAAGCTTTTATATAAACTTTAAAATCAAACGGCTTGATCCTCACAAAAAAGTTAAAACTCTCCCAACTAAAGAACGAATACAGTCAGGGAGCTCTTCAACTCCAATATCGTCGTCTTCAACTACAGTTCTGTGACAATTGAAAAATATATGACGACAATTCTATGATCAAATATAGATAAAAATAGGTACTCGCCATAGTGTTCCTCACGTTTGTGTCGTTGTATTCGTATATTTCTTAGCTGGGGCCGTCAAATATAACAAAAGTACCCGATTCAGATCCATCATCAACGGCCACCTTAATACGGAAACTATGCAAAGAAAAATACACTAAATAAATACCAATGAATTACTTTACCGGGTGATAGTTGTTAATATATTACAGTGAACAATACCGCAAAACCCCCAAAGCATTAAAATTGTCACATTGTTGCAAATAGCGATTCCCGGACTTTCTCAACTTGGATGAACATGTGGAGCAAGAAATATAACTCCAACCGCTTCGACTAATTATATCAGTTATCCTGCTTCGCATGAAAAATCACGCTCCTAACGAGCAAAGAATGTTAGTGCAATGGAACGACGTAAGATGCTTTCGTATAAATATTCGAATAAAACCTGTCAGGATCCGAACGTTGTATAGCGTATATATCGACAGCTTACTCTTCGTTACTGGTCTGGCATTGGTAACTGATGGCGTAGATGTAGAACCGTTATCAAGATTCATCCTGTAAAAAATAAACATAAACCGTTATATCAGTACTTAAAAATTACGGAATTACAGAATACATAAAGGAACTGTGCACGTGAACAAAGGAATTCTTACTGCTTGCGGAACTCCAAAACCGACGGACCATCTCCATTAATATAAAGAGCACTGAAGAGGTTGTATTCAGATATACACCACCTGATTAAATAATACGATGTGAGAAAAAAATAGTACTTCGACATACAAAACAACTTGAAACATCCGTGGATTGATATTCGTCACAATAATCACAATACGTCCCCAACAATGCCTTTTAGCCTTTATAAACTCGCTCGACTTCTCATCCCAAGCAGTAACAGTTGCACGGTAGCCGCTACAAATGAAAACATTTCTCGTTGACAATTCACAAAATGAGACTATGAATGAGAATAATAAGATTGTTGGGGAAAAAATACCCTTCCAGAATTATATTCACCATAGTCCGCGATGAATTCCCATTACAACTGTCGTCCAGCTCAACAATGGATGAAACCAGTGCAATGACATCTAATCAGGGGGTAGGTGGAATTTCTTTGATGAAAAATATACGACTCAAATGGAATACATAACCATTCTATAAGATAGAGGAGCAAACCTGGTAAATAATTCTACCGGCATTTGTCTCCAAGTACTGAGATGAACGAAACTGAAACTTTCTCTCTTTTATCATAAGATCATGACTAGCACTTTGAGACATAGTCGTACGTCTATTGTAACGTATCATATAACTATGATCTGTGTACGATATCTTTCTGGGGAATTCACGATATCAAAGTTTGATATTGAAAAACAAACAGCCCTCTTCAAGTAGCCGTTCAAAATTTTCCACTAGCGCACTATTAATTGTAGCTTGCATGAGAGTATCTATAACAAAACAAAAAAATTAGGGAAGAATTGCATATAAAGTAATAATTAATACCTCTTCATCTAGTAACATTAAGCCAACTAACATCAGTTCTCCATTTCTTCTAAAATTAATATCTCTCCGGGACCGCAACAGCCGAAACAATTATTGTAGTGTTCCCATATCGGGGTTAAAGAATTAAGTACGGAATAATTATTCGGTAGGACCATGATGATTTAAAAACTACACAGCTAAAATTGTTTCTTAATATTAAGAATTGGAGGAAGGATTCTCTAAATATATAAGTATAATATGAAACGATTTATATCATAGGATTAAAAGAAAAACATTTCAACTACAATAAGAGAAGATTAAGCGAATGTATTTGAAACGGGTATAGAACATGTATTTGTCATGAATAAAGTAAAAGTTATTTCTACATCGTTTTATACGTATAATATTTCAGAAAATAAAGAAGCCTTACTCGTCAATATACCTATTTTTCCAAACTAACAACAAATATTCAGTGGTCTGCTTTTCAGTTGCCTAAAAATTGTCAATAGCCCAAATTTAATACCTCTTCATCTAGTAACATTAAGCCAACTAACATCAGTTCTACATTTCTTCTAAAATTAGCATCTCTCCAGGACCGCAACAGCCGAACAATTATTGTAGTGTTTCCCATCTTCGGGGTTAAAGAACTAAGTACGGAATAATTATTCTGTAGGACCATGATGATTTAAAAACTACACAGCTAAAACTGTTCTTAATATTAAGAATTGGAGGAAGGATTCTCTATATATATAAGAATAATATGAAACGATTTATTATCATAGGATTAAAAGAAAACATTTCACTACAATAAGAGAAGATTAAGCGAATGTATTTGAAACGGGTATAGAACATGTATTGTTATGAACAAGGAAAAGTTATTTCTACACCATTTTATACATATAATATTTCAGAAAATAAAGAAGCCCTTACTCGTCAATATACCTATTTGCTCCAACTAACAATACATTATTCAGTGGTCTGTTTTTCAGTTGCCTAAATAATTGTCATAACGCAAATTTAATACCTCTTCATCTAGTAACATTAAGCCAACTAACATCAGTTCTCCATTTCTTCTAAAATTAGTATCTCTCCAGGACCGCAACAGCCGAACAATTATTGTAGTGTTTCCCATCTTCGGGGTTAAAGAATTAAGTATGGAATAATTATTCGTAGGACCATGATGATTTAAAAACTACACAGCTAAAATGTTTCTTAATATTAAGAATTGGAGGAAGGATTCTCTAATATATAAGTATAATATGAAACGATTTATTATCATAGGATTAAAAGAAAAACATTTCAACTACAATAAGAGAAGATTAAGCGAATGTATTTGAAACGGGTATAGAACATGTATTTGTCATGAATAAAGTAAAAGTTATTTCTACATCGTTTTATACGTATAATATTTCAGAAAATAAAGAAGCCCTTACTCGTCAATATACCTATTTTTTCCAAACTAACAACAAATTATTCAGTGGTCTGCTTTTCAGTTGCCTAAAAAATGTCAATAGCCCAAATTTAATACCTCTTCATCTAGTAACATTAAGCCAACTAACATCAGTTCTACATTTCTTCTAAATTAGCATCTCTCCAGGACCGCAACAGCCGAACAATTATTGTAGTGTTTCCCATCTTCGGGGTTAAAGAACTAAGTACGGAATAATTATTCTGTAGGACCATGATGATTTAAAAACTACACAGCTAAAACTGTCTCTTAATATTAAGAATTGGAGGAAGGATTCTCTATATATATAAGAATAATATGAAACGATTTATTATCATAGGATAAAAGAAAAACATTTCAACTACAATAAGAGAAGATTAAGCGAATGTATTTGAAACGGGTATAGAACATGTATTTGTTATGAACAAAGGAAAAGTTATTTCTACACCATTTTATACATATAATATTTCAGAAAATAAAGAAGCCCTTACTCGTCAATATACCTATTTGCTCCAAACTAACAATACATTATTCGTGGTCTGTTTTTCAGTTGCCTAAATAATTGTCAATAACGCAAATTTAATACCTCTTCATCTAGTAACATTAAGCCAACTAACATCAGTTCTCCATTTCTTCTAAAATTAGTATCTCTCCAGGACCGCAACAGCCGAACAATTATTGTGGTGTTTCCCATCTTAGGGGTTAAAGAATTAAGTACGGAATAATTATTCTGTAGGACCATGATGATTTAAAAACTACACAGCTAAAACTGTTCTTAATATTAAGAATTGGAGGAAGGATTCTCTATATATATAAGAATAATATGAAACGATTTATTATCATAGGATTAAAAGAAAAACCTTTCAACTACAATAAGAGAAGATTAAGCGAATGTATTTGAAATGGGTATAGAACATGTATTTGTCATGAATAAAGGAAAAGTTCTACACCGTTTTATACATATAATATTTCAGAAAATAAAGAAGCTCTTCCTCGTCAATATACCTATTTGTTCCAAACTAACAACAAATTATTCAGTGGTCTGTTTTTCAGTTGCCTAAAAAATTGTCAATAGCCCAAATTTAATACCTCTTCATCTAGTAACATTAAGCCAACTAACATGAGTTCTACATTTCTTCTAAAATTAGCATCTCTCCAGGACCGCAACAGCCGAACAATTATTGTAGTGTTTCCCATCTTCGGGGTTAAAGAACTAAGTACGGAATAATTATTCTGTAGGACCATGATGACTTAAAAACTACACAGCTAAAACTGTTTTCTTAATATTAAGAATTGGAGGAAGGATTCTCTATATATATAAGAATAATATGAAACGGTTTATTATAATAGGATTAAAAGAAAAACCTTTCAACCACAATAAGAGAAGATTAAGCGAATGTATTGAACGGGTATAGAACATGTATTTGTCATGAATAAAGGAAAAGTTATTTCTACACCGTTTTATACATATAATATGTCAGAAAATAAAGAAGCCCTTACTCGTCAATATACCTATTTGTTCCAAACTAACAATACATTATTCAGTGGTCTGTTTTTCAGTTGCCTAAATAATTGTCAATAGTGCAAATTTAAATGGCACAGTGTATTACAATCGATTGGCACGTCACCAATTAATAAAACAACCATATCAACTTCAGCAGTAGTGTATTCTAATCGGGGTCGCAACATTAGCTATAGCTATGTTATCTTAATACGGATAATGAAATTATAGTAATCAATGATAATGCAAAATCATTTACGTTCAGCATTAAAAGCATTGAACTACAATAAGATTATCATGGTATTGTATTCTCATATATTTCCAAGCGATGTCAATCGCCATAATGTTAAATACGGTTAATGTAATTAAAGCATCTTTGGTAAATCAATTTAATAAAAATACGAACGATTTGTTGTCATAATTAAAATTCAACCCTTTGAACCACAATAAGATAATACACAGACAAACCTGTGAAATTCAACAGTAGTATATTCTTATCCGATTCCAAACCTTGGCTATAACTATCCTACTACAATATGATTCAACAGCATTGCAGTCCCATCGATTTTCGAGACTTGTCTATCTCCAAGGTATGTTAAGATGGTTAATGCAATTATAGCAACTTCAGTAAATCTATATAATAGGAATACGAATGGCTCTGTCTTCATAATTAAAAAACAACGTTTTCATTCCATTAAACCGCGTATCATTAATGATGACATTCAGAAATATTGAGTATGTATAAGACCCTAATTAAGAAACTCACCAACGTTTAGATTCCGTCAACGATCTCATTTAGTCACCTGTTTTCATTTGCTCAAACATATTTCATAAACGTATTAATACGATTTCATAAACGACCTCATTTAGTCAGCTGTTTTCAGCCGGGCGAGTATTTGGCAATAATGTACTTTAAATGGCGAATTGTATTACAGTTGCTCATTCACTAATACATTTAATGCAATC
Source organism: Craterostigma plantagineum (assembly GCA_027422505.1). Taxonomy (NCBI): domain Eukaryota; kingdom Viridiplantae; phylum Streptophyta; class Magnoliopsida; order Lamiales; family Linderniaceae; genus Craterostigma; species Craterostigma plantagineum. Next base: position 43,543 of record JAPQWV010002263.1, on the reverse strand, counting down.
ATAGTAACGTTAGTAAAACAATATTACCATAATATGAAATGATTCATTGTCAGACAAACAAAACCTTTGAACTACAATAAGATTTCAAATGTATCGTATTCTCATCGATTTCTAAGCCTTATCTGTCACAATGCTATGTTAATGCGGTTGCAATGTAGCAACTCCAGTACATTAATATAATACGAATACCAAATGACTTGTTGTCATAATTAAAAGCACCAACTTCAGCATCAGTTTATTCTTATCCAATTCCAAACATTGGCTAAAGCTATGTTATCTTAATACGTTTAATGCAATTATAGAAACTTTAGTAAATCCATATAATGATAAGAATGAAAAGCAAATCTTTTGAACTACAACAGGATGAGATTCAGCCAATGTAGTTGGAACGGGTATAAAACGGACCGTTTGCACCCCACTAGAGGGTCATTCAGTCGTAAACGGCCCGTTTGCATCCCATTAGACCATCATTCAGTCGTCTGTTTTTCAGTCGTGGAAATATTATTGTCAATAGTGTAAATTTATACGCCCTAGTGTACCGCATCGGCTCATTCATTAACACGTTTGAAGTCGAGTATGTATGACACACTATTTAAGAAACATCGATCTCGTTCGGTCACTTGAATTCAGACGTGCAAAAACTTTCAATAGCCAATTCAGTAAAATGATAAATACGAAACGATTTATTGTTAGAATAACAAAAACTTTTAACTACAATAAGCAGACGGTCATTCAGTCGTCTATTTTTCAGCCGTGGAAATATTGTTGCCAATAATGTAAATTTAAACGCCCTAGTCTACTGCAGTGGCTCATTCATTAACACGTTCAAAGTCGAGTATGTATGACACCCTATAACAACGGCTCATTCCCTAGTGAAATTTACATGACGCAATGGATTGCAGTCGCTCATTCATTAATACGTTTAATGCAACTACAACGAGTTAACCTCTGAACTACAAAATCCTTTGAACGTTCGCTTAATGGAATTATAGTAACTTAATAAAACAATACGAAACAATTATAGCATTGTTATTAAATAAACACATGTATCGTTAAACAACCCGTGCTAGGTAGTAAACGACCTTTTATTAATCAACTAAATCAATATGGAACTATTATAGCATTGTTGTTAAATAAACACATGTATCATCAAACAACCCGTTCTAGGTATTAAACGACCTTTTATTTATCATTAATGACAAACTTATTGGAATTAATATGGCTCAAAATTTATTCGTCCATGTATTTTTAAACAAATCCAACAATAAATAGAAGAACAAATACATCATGCAAAAAACTTTCAATAGCCATTTAGTAAATCGATATAATGATAAATACGAAACGATTTATTGTCATAATTAAAAACAAAAACTTTTAACTACAATAAGCAGACGGTCATTCAGTCGTCTGTTTATCAGCCGTGGAAATATTGTTGCCAATTAAACGCCCTAGTCTACCGCAGGGGCTCATTCATTAACACGTTTAAAGTCGATTATGTATGACACCCGATTTAAGAAACAACGGCTTCATTCAGTCGCTTGACTGAAGTCGTGCAAAAACTTTCAATAGTAAAATTTACATGACGCAATGGATTGCAGTCGCTCATTCATTAATACGTTTAATGCAACTACAGCGAGTTAACCTCTGAACTACAAAATCCTTTGTACGTTCACTTAATGGAATTATAGTAACTTAATAAAACAATACGAAACGATTATAGCATTGTTGTTAAATAAACACATGTATCATTAAACAACCCGTGCTAGGTATTAAACGACCTTTATGAATCAACTAAATCAATTAGGACTATTATAGCATTGTTGTTAAATAAACACATGCATCATCAAACAACCCGTTCTACGCATTAAACGACCTTTTATTTATCATTAATGACAAACTTATTGGAACTAAAATGGCTCAAAATTTATTCGTCCATGTATTTTTTAAACAAATCGAACAATAAATAGAAAACAAATACATCATTAAACATTAAAAAGCACATGTAGCGTCAAACAACCTGTCCCATGTATCAAACGACCCTTTACGTTAGAAGATGAAAGCTTAGATGTCTAAGCTTGAAACCTGCAACAATAAACAAACACACACACATAAAGAGGATCGATAAACAAACATGAAATGCAAAACAACCCAAGAAAACCAAACTGTCAGTCAGAGCACCTAAATAAGACTTTCGGCCGAGATGACCCTTCGGCTTCCGACCTATGATATTCCAAGCATCACATATTAAATTAAAAGGAATAAAAAATGTAAAGATGTCTATAGATCAAATTAAAATGAATACAAATTGCATTTCTCATAAAAATCGTACATGCCACACCTTCAAAAACCTCACAGATCCCACGCAATGGGATGATAACTGCAGTCTGTATCATTACACAACACAATGATGATAACCAAAAAATGATCCAACCAACTTTAGAGATATGCTTTCAACTACAAAAAACATGCACGACCTTACGCAGTGGAGATACCACTACACGTCTGTATCTCTTGAAACTTGCAACAGTAAACAATCAGGGGAGAGATAACTACACGACTGTATCATATTCTATTACAACTCCAGTAGGCAATATTCGAACCCATCGCTAGCCGAACGACTGTAAAATAGCTTGGAACACGTGACAATAAACAAATACAAACATGCAGAGGGTCGATAAACAAACGGAACGCAAAACAAACTAAACAACACCAAACTGTAAGACATAGCATATAAACAAAAAGGCATAATAAAAACGTCCACAGATCAAAATAAACATCCTCCATAAATCAAATTAAAATGAATAAAAAGGCATCATAAAAATCGTACATGCCACACCTTCAAAACACCTCACAGATTCCACGCGATGGGACGATACCTGCACGACTGTATCATACAAAACACCAATGATGATAACAAAAAATGATCCAACCAACTTAGAGATATTCTTCCAGCCGAAAAAACGTGCACGACCTTACGCATTCGAGAGATAACTGCACGTCTGTATCTCTTGGAAACTGCAACAGTAAACAAACACACACACATACTGGGCAATGATAAACAACCCATGTTATGCAAAAAAATCTCAACAACACCATTATATACTCTTCAAACCCGTAGGACGCTGCACGACTGCACATGCCTTGAAACCTGCAACAATAAACAGAAACACACGCATACAGAGGAACAATAAACAACCATGAAATGCAAAACAACCTCACCAACACCAAACCGTCAGACACAGCATATAAATAAGATTTTCATCCGACTGATTCTTCCTCTTCAGCCGCACGACTGTATCATAGCTTGAAACATGCAACAATAAACAAACACACACTCATACAGAGGATCAATAAACAACCATGAAATGCAAAACAACCCCAGCAACACCAAACCGTCAGGCAGAGCATATAAATAAGACCTTCATCCGAGACGACCTTGGTCTTCCGACCTATGATATTCCAAGAACCACATATTAAATAAAAATGAATAAAAAATGCATAATAAAGAAAAAAATGCATAATAACGATCGTCTATAGATCAAATTAAAATGAATACAGATCGCATTTATGATGCCACTGATGTAATACAACCACACATAAGGCTAAAATGGACATTATTTTTACTACTTTTTAAATGGCATAAAGACCCTCGTGAACAGCTGACGTGTCACAGAGCAGCCGGCTATAGGGGTGGCATATTTCGTAATTAGGGTTGTCAATGGGGCGAGGATTCCCCGTCCCCGCGGGGATCCGCCCCGAAAGGGGCGAGGAATCCCCACTATTCTACCCCCGCGGGGCGGGGACGGGGTTAAATTTTCCCCGCGGATATCCCCGCCCCGATTATTTAAATAATATATATTATATTGAATTAATATTATTATAAGTTAAATTATATTAAAATATACTTTGGATAATATTAAAATAATATAAATATGATTAAAATATTATTTAAATAATATAAGTAATGTTAAAATATAGTTTAAATAATATTAAAATAATATAAATTAATATTTTTTAAACAATTAAGACGGGGCGGGGAATCCCCGTGGGGACGAGGATCCCCGCGGGGACGGGGATGGGGACAATTTCATCCCCGTTTGCCTCGTGGGGCGGGGACGGGGATTAGATCCCTGCCCCGAACCCGCCCCGTTGACAACCCTATTCGTAATAAATTCAACATATAAGCCTAGATTCAAAGTCCTCTACGAACTTTTATATATATATGATTAGTTTAGACCCGTGCATTGCACGGGCAATAGACTAGTATATTATGTATATATATATACATGTATGAATTGTATATATATATAAACTATTTGTATGTAATGTATGTACATCCGAAAAGTTTACAATTCCTACGAAAACTTTCTCCCAACATTGCGAAAACTTTGTTTATTAGGGAATAAACAAAATAGGCCAAATTATTATTTTAGGTCACTAAGTATACATGTTTTCGTTTTGGGTCACTATGTTTGATAATTATAAAAGTAGGTCACTAACATATATGTCAAAACTATTGGGTCACCCTTTCATTTTTGGGTCACTAAGTATACATATTTTTTATTTTGGGTCACTGTTTTATGAATGCGAAAATGGATTTAATATAGCAACCCCAAAACTTAAAACACATATACTTAGTGAACCAAATTGAAAACACGTATACTTAGTGACCCAAAAATGAGAGGATGACCCGGATTTGTTTTAACATACATAGTTAGTGACCTATTTGTGCAATTATCAAACATAGTAACCCAAAAAGAAAACATGTGAACTTAGTGACCTAAAATTATATTTTGGCCAATAAAATATAATAGGATAGGTGGTGTACTCGAAAACTTCAATTACTAGCTAGCATCGAAAACTTTCTAGCTTAGCTATCATCCCACGAAAACTTTAGTTTGATTTATTTTGAAGCCCAAAAATATTCTACTTGTCTATCTAATATTTTCGGATTAATATTCGTAATTTTGTAATTTAGATATTCACACTACTAAATTATATGGATAACCCCGCATTAAATTCTACGGGTATTACAATAGTTTTGTAACATTGTTAAAAAGTTAACTATATTTGCAATTCTATTTTTAAACATCACTATTTCTGCTATTACATAATATACTGCTAAGATTGTGTTCCGTTTCTTTTGTTGGTGGTAGTAATCGATTGATCATTTGATGATTGCAGTAATATACTGATCTTGATTGGGTAGCGTTTCTTGATGAAAAATACATAGGTTGTTCAATTTGAATTTCAAACAATATCTTATTCTAAAAGCACTGCATATCAGGGTGATTTCGTCTTACGGACAGTGTGTCCAACACGCGCCTCGACTAGTTATTTCCAAACGAAGTTCTCAATTATATCCAGATAGCTATTGCTAGAAATCACTAATCCAATGTGGCGACCATCACTTTCTAATCATATTTAGTGGCGGATTTTCCCAACGTAAATCGCGGAAGACCCGTCTAATAAAAACTTTTTCATATGATATAATATATTACGACAAAACGTAGCCTACATCGTCGTAATCATACAAAGGCCGAAGCCCCAAAATATATATCATATCAAAACCTATCCTAACATCACTTCACAGGTCGTCATCCATGTACAGTCTTGCCCTCAAAAGACCCTGGAGTACCGCCGTCAGCCCACCTTAGTCATGACGTTTCTCAACGTCCGACTCTATCGTACCTACAACACATAAAACGTGGAATGAGCTTATAAAGCTCAGTAAGTGGAAACCATGCAATGCACGTGTCCTAAAATACAAAGGCATCCACGCCAATGCTTCCTAATCGCATCATGTAGTTCGTGTCTTGTCTTGTTTATAGTTCGTGTCTTGTCTTGTAGGGCCCATGGCTTATCTTGCTATGCACCATCATGGAGCTCAAACCCATTAAGGGTAAATGAATATGTAAGTGGCAATACCCACTCATGGGAGGCTAACCCTAGGGCGCCTTTTCTGTCCCAAGGTGGTTTCATACGCCACGCGGACGATACTTCCACTGAGAGGCTAACCCTAAGGCGCCTTTTCAATCCCAATGTAGTTTATCGATCCCACGGACGGTCACAATGGAAGACTCACTCTGAGGTTGCTGACACCAATTATACCTTTGGTGCCGTTTGTTTCCCAGGGTGCATATTCCAGGTCGCAACCTTCCGCCACATGCATGCCCTTGCCTTGAGACATGTCATGTCATGCCTTGAAATCGGTGACATAAAATCACCATGGTAACATAGAAGAGCCATTAAATGCAAGCTTTTATCATGTTTAAGCAATCATATTTGACTTCTGCTCGTGTCTTGTAACTTCGTTTATGCACGTGATAATGCGTACGTGAATAATGCCGAAGTGCTTGTCATGCCACTTCAGGTAATAATTAATTCAAATAAATAAATCACATAAGGATTCACGTAAAATCATAGAAGCATATAATCATGTCATTCAAGCACATAACCATGTAATTCATGCACATATAAATTTATGTGTTGTAGTGGGGATGTCCACTTACCTGGTATCCTTAGCTTATCGTACGGTTAAATCGCTAACCTTCGAACCCTAATTATAGAAACATATGAAATTAGGGTTTGTTAGTCTAGTTATAATTTCACGAAATTGGCTTACTTTGAAAACCCTAGTTTCGACTTCTATAAATTTCGAAACCCTAAAACTTTGAATTTTAACTTAGACTGAGAAGTACCATTTAGTTCTTGACATGGGTTTGGATATAATCTCGATATATAACATAAGATAGATCTCGATATCACACATAGGAAAGTTCGACATTTAAACCTTATCCAAGATCTCGACCTAAGTTTGGATCTCGACATTATAAGATTTCGACAATAAACCATACAAGACTTCGATATCTACACTATGTACTCGACATAATCTACAAAGATTCGATATTAAATAATACATAAGGATTTCGATACATGTCATGGATCTCGATATTAAATAATACATAAGGATATTCCTGAAAACAAATCTCGACATAGACTCTGACATAGATCTCGGTATTACCATCTTAAAATTTGGAGATATTTCGACATCACACCATAATTCGACCAAATATATCTAAAAATGTCGAGATGTGCATTTAAGGATTTCGATATCATTCTCCAATATAAATCTCAAAGTGGACTTTCAGACATGATACCGAGATTCTACCAACATGGGTTTCGACATTACTAGATCCGCATAAAGATCTCGAATTCACTCCTATCAAACTAACATGGCCTCGAGTTTCATAAGCTGAAGAATCATATCACTATTCAAAACGCTTGATACAAATCATTTAATTATTGATCGAAACCCTAAAATTGATGTTTCATGATTATGATAACATACATATATAAGATCATTAGTAAAAGAATTTCTCTTATTAACTCGTGTTCTATAAAACATAATATCAGTACTTTTAATTCATGAGTTTTGATATACAAGTTATGATAAAAATTCATACCTCTCCTAGTTTGCTTCGTATGTTTCTTAGCCCCTTCTTGTTCTAAGTTCTCGAGTTGCTATCATGAGTTTTCTTGTTTCTATAGTACTATATTATCAAGAGTCTCGACAGGTATTCTAATATTCTAAAGTAACGAGATTTCCCTCTAATCCAAATAACTCTTCTAGTACTTATCTCTTATAATATTAATTGCTTTGTTGTCTCTTTGTCCTACACTTCGCGTGACCTATTCTACAATTGACATGGATATCTACAATAATACTTATCACTAATTGACTTATGTTTCAACATTTTAAGTAGTGTACAAAGATTTCGACATTATTTCCAGAAGCACGTCGATATTATAAGCTAAATGTCGAGAGTTATATTGATATTATAATTAAGATGTCGACATGTATTTCAACATGGATCTTGGCTCGGTTAGAAGAAATTTCGAAGTAGCATACATAGTGTCGAGATTAATTACGCACTACCTGATTTCGATGTGGACCTCGAGTTGACTAAATAGTGAACAATAGTTCGAAATCATTATCAACATGAGTCTCGACATAAATTTCGAGATAATGTCGAGCTAAGTGTCGAGATCACATCAAAATTTCGTGATTTAAACCATTAAGAATTCCAACGTCGAAACATAGATTTCGGCATAATTCTCGAGTTTCATTTCGAGATTCATAATCTGGAAAAATCCTCTCGATCTAAGCTTTTCAAAGTTATTCCATACTAAAATTATGAATTTCGGAACACATTATATTGCTCATAACATGTCTTAGTCGAATTAAATAAGTTAATATGAATTCTTATTCTAAACTAGGGTTTTCTAATCATGGTATCCTTCGAAAACTTCTTCTGTTATTATCTACTCACGAAAGCAACACATAATTATTAAAATATTTCAACATACACTAAAGTCTTGAGAAGTTTTGTGCATACCTTATGTTACCCTCGGGTCTAATTTGACCATGTGGCAAAATATCCGACCCGTCTCAACCGACTCAACTAACCTGCTAGGAAAAGATCTCACCATGAATATGCGCCTCGGGACCATAAAGCCGACTCCGTCAGAAGTAGGTCATCAAAGTTCCCTTGGTTCTCCATCCCGAGGACACCCGCCCCTAGGGTACCCCAACAGGTTCCTTCGGGAGAAAGCGAGAGCTCGGTCCCTCAGTTAAACTGACCGACGACGGGGATAACCCTTTCGGGGAAACAGATCCCTTGATCCAAACCAACGTAACCTCCCATGATGACATTAACAAAACGTGTAAGGGATAACCGTCTAAGAGCCCGCCTATCGAAAAGACGTGCCGTCATGGGCGATAAGGAAGCTCGACCCCGGGAATCATGGAACGTGGGTCCCAACCGTCTGAAAACCGTCCAAGGGCAGAAGCCTATAAATACTACCAACGTACTCAAGAACATGTATCTTTTTCTCATGTATCCTGCCGTTACTCTGTCCAATTAATTACTCACAAACACACACTACACACCATTTTTTATGCCATTTTACACCTGGAACACGGAGATTACCCTCTTGACCTAGGCAAGAGGGCAAACGACCCCCAACCCTTACCCTGTTTTCGAGTGATTAGGTCACGTGCGCGGTGGAATCTAGGCGGGAAGAAGTCTATTAGTCGTCCGATGCAGTAGATCAATTTTTCGGCGGTATCAACTTGGCGCCGTCTGTGGGAACGTTTAGGTTTCTCACTAGTAGAAATTCGGTATGGTAGTTGTCGAAAATGATCATGTGCTGCCACCCGACGGCAACGGGACGAACCCGGCAAATGCAGCCGCGATGTTCGCTGCAATCATGCAAGAGATGCAAAGAATCGGGGCTGACGTGGGAGTCCTGATGGCTGAGAGGAACCGGAGAGGCAATAGATTCGGACAGAACGGAGGACGTGATGCCAGACGAGAGGAAAGCCAGCACGAGGCAAACGGGGAGCGAGACGCTCAATCGAGCATTGGAGAACGGAGCGATGGTGATCATACCCTGGCGTCAATGCAGAGGAGAGCCCGAGCCGAGAGAAGGAGACGAGCCGACCAGCAACGCATGGATCAACGGCACGTCGATCAACAGGCGGCCGATTTGGAGAAAATGAGAGAGGAGATTCGCCAGCTTCAAAATCTCGCAAACCCGCCCGAAGTCCCAATCGTCCCTCGGGCCTCACCGTTTTCTCCCGAGGTTCTCGCGGCTCCCCTGCCCGAACACTTTCGTTCTTTTGAAATGAGGAAGTACGATGGTTATGGGCCACCTGAAGACCATTTAGCTGCTTTTGAAGGAAATGCGGCGTTGTACCAGCTTAGCGACCCCGTTAAATGCCGACTCTTTGTGACCACTCTGTTAGGAGGAGCCCAGCAATGGTTCACTCTTTTGCCCCGGGAGGAATCAGAAATTTTCACGACCTAACTAGCCACTTCTTGAAGCACTTCTCAAGCAACAGAAGACGCCCTTCTTCGGCAGTAAAATTGTTAAACATAAAACAAGGCGACAGGGAAAGTTTAAGAGATTATCTTCGACGTTTCAATCAAGTAAAGATGGAGGTCCCCAACATTGCGCCTGAGTTGCTTATTGGAGCGTTCCATCATGGCTTGAGGGACGGGGATTTGTTCAGATCGCTGGTGAAGAAATATCCTACCACGGTAGAGGAATTGGTAGCTCGGGTCGAGAAATATGTCCGAGTATAAGAATCGCAGGCTCGGGAGCCCGAGGATAGGAAACGCAAGAGTCCTCCACGAGAGCGTCGAAAGAGCCCGCCAAGAAACCAGGACCGCAGGGTGTCTCCCCGAAGGGATGATCGCCCCTATCCAATGCCTCCGTTTCCCAGGGTGGATTACCCGAAGCTGCGTGTGAACAAACTACGGGCACTGGAAATATGTGAGGAAAATGATTTTCTTCGTCGACCACCTTACACTGAAGGCAACCGAGGCGACCAGTGTCAGATATTTACTGCAACTATCACCATGAATATGGGCACACCACGGAGGAATGCTTTCAGCTAAACCGAGAATTGGAGAAATTAATCGCGACCAACCCCGAAGCCCGAGCTAAACTCGCAGGAGTCGAGGGGGTTTCGGGACTAAACCGCGATATCCTGGGACAGGAGACCGACCTAATACCCAACTAGATCGCCAACCTCACCACCAACGGGAAGCCCGAAGGAGGACGCCAGAAAAGGAAGATAGACGAGGACCGAAGCACGAAGGAAATGACAACCAAAGGAATCGAGGCAACAGGGAAGTAGGACGACGGAGATCTCCGGAGAGACCCGCGCCACGACAGATCAATATCATATCGGGTGGACCAACGGGAGGAGACTCCAATCGGGCAAGGAAGGCCGGAGTCCGCCGATTGGAGAGCTTCGAAATCAAGACAGGAAGTAAACGATCGGGACCTATCAGTAGCTTTGGTCCCGAAGATTTTCATGGAGGCGACGAATCCCATGAAGACGCCCTAGTTATTCGAGCGGAAGTAGCTAATCATGACGTTGGTAGAGTTTTTGTTGACAATGGAAGCTCCGTCAACATCATTTACAAGAGGGCCCTCGATCAAATCGACCTAGGAGCGTACCCCATGGACAGGGTGGAAACGGCTCTATTCGTCTTCACTGGACATTGCATCGAGGCGGTGGGAATCTTACATCTACCACTTACCCTCGGGGAGGGTGATATGAGGAAAACACGGATCGCGCTCTTCATGGTCATCAATGAAAAAAGCCCGTACAACATCATCCTCGGGAGACCTGCTCTAACCTCTTTCATGGCCATCGCCTCGGCGCTTCACCAAAAGATAAATTACAAAGGTAGGGGAAGTGTTGGGAGATCGCAAGACGGCTAGGAAGTGCTACGTGGAAGAAGTTCGGGTAGAGATCAAATCCTCTAAGACCCGAAGAGAAGACTACCCGAGGGGAAGGGAAACGTTATACGCTATAGGGACTGCTCAAAAAGAAGACAAGGAAGAAGAAACTGAAGAAGTGGTGCTCAATCCGCCAGAAGGGATAGTTAAAGTTGCCAAGGATCTTCCCCGGGACCTGAGGGAAGGCTTAATCAGGTTACTAAAAGGAACAAAGACGCGTTCGCATGGACCTCCAAGGACATGATAGGCATCGATCGAGGGATCATAGAGCATAAATTGAATGTCCCCCGAGCCACTCGACCTGTCTTTCAGAAAAAGGATATCTTAGCGCTGAAACGAATGCTGAGGCACGACGACAGGTGGAGGAGTTGTTGGAAGCAGGCCACATTCGGGAGGTTCAGTTCCCCACATGGCTCTCGAACGTGGTCTTGGTCCCAAAATCCTCGGGCAAATGGCGCATGTGCGTGGATTTTCGGAACTTAAACGAAGCATGCCCGAAGGACTGCTACCCCTTGCCCAGGATAGATCAGTTGGTTGATTCCACCTCAGAACATGAGCTACTTTGTTTTCTCGACGCTTTCCAGGGATACAATCAGATCCTACTCGCAAATGAGGATCAAGAAAAAACAAGCTTCATAACCGCCGGAGGAACCTACTGTTACACAGTTATGCCCTTTGGACTGAAGAACGCCGGTGCCACATACCAAAGGCTGATGGACAAGGTTTTCAACGATCAAATCGGGAGAAACGTGGAGGTCTATGTCGACGACATTCTAATCAAGTCCCGAGAGCAAAGCCGCTTTTTAGCCGATGTTCAAGAGACTCTCTCGACCGCCCAGAGATACAACCTGAAGATGAACCCCAGCAAGTGTACCTTCGGAGTCGGTTCGGGCAAGTTCTTAGGATATATGGTAACGAGGCGAGGAATTGAAGCTAATCCCGACAAAGTCAAGGCCTTGTTGGATATGACATCTCCCCGAAGTCTAAATGAGGTCCAGAGGTTAACAGGGAGGATCACCGCCCTTTCGCGGTTCATCTCCCGATCCGCTGACCGCAGCCTACACTTCTTCAAAGTATTGCGCAAAGTCCAGAACTTTGAATGGACAATCGAGTGCGAGAAAGCCTTTCAGGACCTGAAGGAATATTTGAAGAAGTTGCCTGTGCTTAACAAGCCATTGCCTGGGGAGGAGTTGACAGTCTATCTTGCAACGTCGCCTCGGGCCATAAGTTCCGTGATGGTTCGGGAAGAAGAAAGAGTGCAGAAACCAATCTACTTCGTCAGCCACATCTTGAAAGGCCCCGAAACAAGGTACACAAATTCCGAAAAACTTCTGTTGGCCCTTCTTATCACTGCTAGGAAGTTACGACCCTACTTCCTATCACACCCAATCGTGGTGCTAACCAATCAACCCATCGGGAAGATCGCCACACGGCCGGACGTCTCAGGAAGGGTAGTCAAGTGGTCAACAGAATTAGGAGAATACGATATTCAATTCAAGCCTCGGGCCGCGATCAAAGCACAGGCGTTGGCCGATTTTATGGTGGAGATAGTCGGGGACGGTCCCGAGGAGGTATGGAAGATGTTCGTAGATGGTTCTTCTTGCAGTTCAGGGAATGGAGTTGGGATACTTCTCATATCACCCTGGGGTGATGAGACCAACCTGGCTATTAGGCTGGACCACAAGGCATCAAACAATGAGACAGAATACGAGGCGCTACTTGCTGGACTCCGAGCAGCACGGAGAATGGGGGTCACCCGATTACTGGTACACTCGGACTCTCAACTCGTGGTTCAGCAACTAGAGGGAACTTTGCCGTCAAGGGTCAGAATTTGGAGAAATATGTCAAGACATTCAAGGAAATTAAAGGAAGCTTCGAAGAACTTAGGATCGTCTTAATCACCCGGGCCCAGAATGAGAAGGCAGACCAGATAGCCAAGTGGGCAAGCGCCATCGGTCCACTTGAGGAAAAGGGAAAGGTCCTAGCCATTTGGCAGATCGAGGACCAAACGTGCCCGAACCAGACATTGCCCGAGAAGATTGGAGATACGAGATCTACCAATACCTGCGCCACAAGATCCTTCCCGCGGACAAAGCTCAAGCCCAAAAACTCATGCGAAAGATTCAAAGGTTCACTGTAATCGATACAACTCTGTTCAAAAGGTCTTTCGCGGGACCCCTCCTACGATGCATATCCAAGGAAGAAGGTGAGTATGTCCTTCGGGAAATACATGAGGGGATTTGTGGAAGTCACATCGGGAGTCGAGCTTTGGTAAGGAAGGCACTCCTCGCGGGCTTTTTCTGGGCGACAATGAAGGGAGACTCCATGAAGACCGTTCGAAGCTGTCTCAATTGCCATAAACACGCCAGTTTGCAGAGAATGCCTGCTGAAGCCATGAAGTCAGTAACGTCTCCATTAGGGTTGCAAACGAATCGAATCGAGTCGAATACCGCAATATTCTATTCGTATTTGGATAACAATCGAATACGAATATGAATACTCGAATATTTAGTCGAATCATAAAATCGATTCTTATTCGAATTCGAATATTTTCTCGAATATTCGAATCAAATATCGAATATTTGTTTTCAAAGTCATCTTTCATTTTTAATTTAATAAAACATAAACAATATTATATTTAAATATATATGAATTATAATAAATTATATTTAAACATATATTGAATTATAGCATATTATTTTTAAATGTTTTAGTGAGTTATATTATATGTGAATATATATTAATTATACTATATTTTATGTTATATTATTCGAATCGAATAATTCGATTAATATTCGAATCGAATATTGTGATTTCATATTCGTATTCGGATATTTCTCGAATCAAAAAAATTATTCTTATTCGGATTCGTATTCTAAATATTCGAATTCGAATCTTAAAATTTCGAATCGAATCGCGAATCGAACAAAAAAAGTTCGATTCGTTTGCAACCCTGGTCTCCATGCCCCTTCGATCAATGGGGACTCGATATTGTCGGACCATTCTCCGGGAACATTGCTCAAAAGAAGTTTTTACTGGTAGCTGTGGACTACTTCTCGAAGTGGGTTGAAGCCGAAGCCTTGACCAAGATCACCGAGGCCGCCATCACCGCCTTCATTTGGAAAAACATCATCTGCCGATACGGAATTCCCAGGAGACTAGTATCTGACAATGGGAGGCAATTCAGTGGAAAGAAGCTAAAGGAATGGTGCGGTGAGCTCGGGATAGAGCAAATATTTACCTCGGTAGCGTATCCACAAAGTAACGGCCAGGTTGAAGTGACCAATCGCACCATAGTGCAAGGATTAAAGACCCGACTCGAGGGACTCGAGAAGTCCTGGTTCAATGAGCTTCAAAGTGTCCTCTGGTCATATCGAACGACACCTCGAGAGGGGACCAATTAGACACCCTTCAGCTTGGTCTATGGGAGCGAAGCAGTACTACCCGCGGAAATTGGAATGGAAAGCGCCCGAATCCTTACTTACCCTGAAGACAACGACCAGCTTCGCACCGAAGACCTCGATCTGATCGAGGAAGGAAGAGAAAGAGCCGCCATCAGGATGACCGCTTATCAAAGGAGAATGACCAAGTCCTATAATCGCCGAGTCCGAAGCAAGAGGTACGAAGAAGGAGACCTCGTGATGAAAGAGATTCTAAATTAGGAAGGAAGAAGTTGGAACCCAAGTTCGAAGGACCTTACCGAGTCGTCAAGAAAGCAGGGAAGCCTCTTACTATCTCGAGGACACCCATGGAAAACAGCTCGATCGCCCATGGAACGCCCGCAAACTGCGGAAATATTATCCCTAGAGGGGGGTACCCTTATTTGCATATGTTTCTTTTATTCTACCCACTATTTCCTTAAGTTTACTTCTATTGCTTTTGAGATGTAAACCATATCAAGTTATTAATGAAGTTTATTTTCTTTCCGTACGAGGAATCTCCGAGTCGAAATTCAAAGAACTTAAAAAGGCATGAAGACCCGGGTAGAAGACACTTCATCTCCCAAAAAGACAATCGCTCCAGGAAACCCCTCGGGTAATCTCCTTTACACACACTGATTTCCCTCTACGAGAGGCTGAGAAATTCCCTAAAGGGAAAATATTCTTGCGCACACTGTTAACCCTCTACGCGAGGCAGCGCCACCTCTATGCAAGCTAGAGGCAAAGAAGGCCCCTCGGGACAACACCCCTCGGGTAATGTAAACTGCGCACATCGAATTCCCTCTACGAGAGGCTGAGAAATTCCCTAAAGGGAAAATATTCTTGCGCACACTGTTATCCCTCTACGCAAGGCAGCGCCGCCTCTATACAAGCTAGAGGCAAAGAAGGCCCCGCGGGACAATTCCCCTCGGACAATGAAAATCACGGCACACTGGCGTCCCTTGACGATGAGGCAGCGCAACATCAACATAGGCGAAATCGCAAAAAGCATTTCATGATATCGCCGAGGCTACCCTTGGGATCGGGGGACGCCCTCGACCCGAGGTGAGAGACCTCATTCCTCTTGCAAATCATCAAGGACAAATTGGATGAGGGCAGAAGTAATGGATATTGAACAAGAAGCGATGCTCAGGTAATTAAAAGTCCTTTATTTATTTAAATACTGCCAAGTTCATAACAGGTAAGAAAAACAAGAAGCAAAAACATTAACGGACGACAAGGAACAAAGTAAAACCAAAAACTAGACTCCAAGGAAAGACGTTAGACTATCTTCTCAGCCGGACCATCGCCTCGGGAAGCATCACTACTCTCACCCAAATCAAACTCATCCCAAAGACTTTTTCCCTTCACTGGCTTCGGTGGGGAACGACGAGGAGCTAATGCCATATAAGCCGCCTCGGGATTCAAGAAACTAAAAGGATGTGCGCTCTCTGGAAAACCATTCGCCCTGATTTGAGATAGACAACCTTGAAATCCGAAGTTGAAGTACATATTGGCAGCCTCGGAAACTCTCTCCTCAGGAACCAGCTTAGGCTTGGGTTGATGCTCCCGGCTACAGTGAATTTCTCTCTCCGAATGGAGCTCTTGGCGGAGCTTGCCGACTTCAAACTGAGCCCTTGCTAACTGATCCTTCAAGCGACCAACCTCTTGAGCTTCTTCACTAACTCGCATTGTCATCTCCACGTTACAAGATCGCGCCGAGTCAATCATTTTTTGCTGGAGACGATATCGCCGAGCCCCCTCATAGGATAAGGAATAAGCCTGAAGACATAAAGAAGCAATTTAAATAAATGCTAAGTCACGGGTGAGGGACGAAGAACTTACCTGGCTCAAGGCTAAGGCCCATTCTTTCCAGAAAAGGCCATCAGACAACTCCTTGGCGAAATCCTTCTCCTCGGGAGTCAGGAAGTTCATCATATAAGCCAAAGAGGATTCTCCATCTCTTTCCAGCAAGAAGTGGGGATGAAGAGCCGGTCGAGACGAGGAAGGACCCTCTCGCAGAGAAACGGGGGGTGTAGGCGGTGATGGTCTCACCCGCTTAGGACGTCCCACCTCTTGACGAGGAGTTAATGCCTCATCCTCGGGGTTTTCTACAGAGGGCTTACCGCTAGCTCCACGTTCACGTATCAGGGCACCTCTAGTTCGGACGGTCGGGGCAGGCAAAACACCCGAACCATCGCTCACTGGAGAAAAAGAGATAGTTAAGGAAGGGAGAACTAAGTAGTGAAAATCAAGGAAGAACGTACCAAGAACGCGAGAAGAGGTAGATGTCCCAACAGGCACCTCGGACACCAACTCCTTTACAGAGAAGCTTTGGCTGCCAACTCGATCCATGAATGCCCTTAAAAGCTCGGGCTCGTAACCCGAGGCCTGGCAATGGTCCCGCCACTGGAGTAAGGAAAATCGGCGATCCCGATGTTGGGCTGAAGGACGCACAAAGAAGAACTTGTTCATCCATCCTTTGGTAGCAGCGAAATTGTCATGAAGAACATCGGAGGAAGGAACGAAGACAAACTTGCCCACATCCCTCTCGCACACACGAAAGAAGTTAAGAATCAGTTCAGTGGTAAGGGGAAAACTAAGCCTACGAGCAACGGCAGCTAAAGCTAGGAGCAAACTACATGAGTTAGGAAATAATTGGCCAGGGGAGATGCCTAAGGCTTCACAAAGGTCAAGAAGGAAAAAGGGTACAGGGAACCTCAGTCCCATATCCACTTGGTCAGTAAAGAATGTCAAAAAACCAGTAGGAGGCGAAGACGCCACTTGCAAGGGTCCGGGTAACTGAACCTCGTAGTCGGAAGGGATCCTGGCCCGCTCCAGACATTCCCGAAGCAGCTGCGGGCTTAGGGTTGACACTTTTGTCTGGTACCATGGGAGGTTCGCTTTGGATCGAACCTCCTCTGCTTCAGCAGACCAACGGGCTAAGCTCTTACGATAAGCTTTATCCTCATCATCTCCTTGAGGGAATGGCGACTTTACACCGGAGGCCGGGTCGGGCTTCTCGCCCGAGTCAAAGCGAAAACTCGAAGAGCTACCAAAATTGAAAGGAACATGTTCTGTATTGGGAAAATCGGCAACAACACGTTTACCCTTGGAAGAAGAAGATGAAGCCATGGAAGAACTATGGAGCAAGAAACGCGAATGTAATATTACGAAAGCAGAGGCGGGGGATTGATGAATCATGAAAGAAGAAGGCTACGAATTTATAGACAAGCTCCAGACTTGGGCAGGAAGATAAGAAGTACCAAATTAAAACGGCTAGATATGATCCAACACGCGTTTTTGCCGAGATTCCCTCGCCAAATCTTCGGATAGACTGGGTTTTGAAATGACCGTTGCTAAGATACCGGGTACGCCGCCTCCGAAAAACTAGGGCACGTTTGGACCAGATTCGAGATTTTTTAGGACGGGAGACCGGGTTAAAATAGCCCTCAACTACCCCACTCTCGGTATATTACGCTCCTCGAGATGGATGCCCGGAAGTATCGCCGTCATACTCGGCCATATTCTTTGAGGATAGGATGATCCCTAGGTTAAACCCTCAGGTGGGTAATCGTCAGAAGAGTTTGTTTCTAGCCCGACACACTCAAGGCCCTCGGAAGACGAAGTAGTAACAATTGGGTAACGTCAAAATGGGCGGACGAACGGCCCGAGGCCGATTGCTCTATTAACAAAAAGACGAGGGTAGGAAAGCAGAAGCATGATAAGGAAACACAAGAAACAACATAAAGGGAATTAGTTGCTCCGAAAATAAAGGAAAAATAAAGGAGCCCGGAGGCACTACATTCAGATAATGTGCCCCGAAAGGCTATGTTCAGAACAGAAGGGAAATATATATATATATATATATATATATATATATATATTAGGGTTCAGTACATTCCCAGACAAAGAAAAAGAAAAGACATACAAGAAAAAGATTTAAACGGCCTAGCTGGCCTAATCTTCATCCCCGGCAACTTCCCCGGGCTTCTCAGCATCTCCGCAAGCTTCAACCTCTTGGCCTTCTCCATCTCCCTCCTCGGCTTGCTCCTTAAGGGCTTCTTCCCCAGCACAACCCCCTGTACCTGGATCTCCTCAGCATCATCACGGGTTTCTTCCCGGAGGCACCTCGCATCTCCTCGAACTGGGGCTCAGCCACAACTGCGGCGGGAGCCTGCACAATTGTCGTCCTTGAAGGACCGCTCTCATCTCGGGGTTCGGGTAAATAGCCCCCAGAAGGGGCCTCCTTCAAGTCCTGATGGCATTCAGAAACCTGAAGGGATGATCCTCCCTACTATACCCGTGTGCTCGAAGTTCGGAGATGCACCCATAGAAGCCCCATTTGAAGAAGGTCTTCATATCGTTTAGATGGTTGCGCTTGGGGATGTAGTTCTTCTCCAGATCCTTGTCCCACTCCTTTTTATCTTCGACCCGGGCCACCTCCGATCGAGAAAGATGGCGTTGGAGCTCTGCTGCTTCCTCCTGGAGCTTTTTCTCCCGAGTCTTAGCCTCGACTGCCTCTCGCTCAAGCTCCTCCACCCGCTTGCGAAATTCGGCCTCAGCTTGAGACAAGGCTTTATTTCGCTCGGCAAGCCGGGAGACACGTTTCGTGACCTCGGTCACCAGAGAGAGCGACTGCATTAATGAAGGTTCGGTAAGATCAAAATCGCCCGATGAAGTAAAAAGTAGAGAGAAATACGTACCTGCCCGAGGGTAACACCAAGAAGTCTCCTGAGGTCAAGATAGGAGAGCTCGCGAGTATAATGCCTGTTAGCTTTATCAGGGAACTCCCGAAGGAACTCCCAGCTCTCATCCTTTGATGGGTCATTGAAAAACGCAGGTTGTTTGAAGAAGCTCGGGTTCTCTTCGCCGAGGCCCCTTTTTGGGAAGGAGCCGCTCGCTTCGGCGCAGACTTTTTTACCCCCGGGGAGGAAGCCGGGGCCTAGCCCTTACCCTTTGAACGGGTATTTGGGGCAGTTTCTTGGGGATTTGGCTGGCAAAGATCCTCATCCTCCTCGTCAGCAATGGCGATGACCTCAGCCAAAGACATCCTTTCAGCTACAGAAAAGAATAAAAGACTGTCAAAGGTGCTGAAAATCAAAACGAAGGCACAGTAGGGGTTTGGCTATATACCTATGGTTTGGGTGAGGAGAACGGCTTTTGACGAGAACCCGTGGGCACAGAGAAGCTCCTCGTTACAAGTTTTTGGCGTAATACTGACGGCTACCCACCCTGCCCAGGAATGTTTCTATTCGAGCAGGAGGCTCGGGAGGAAGTGAATCAGAAGTAGAGGCATTGTCATTCCAAGAAAAAGGAATCAACTCTTGCTCGGCACAATCAGCAGAAGGCTTAACAAAGAAAAATTTGCTCACCCATCCCTTATGAGAAGAAGGGTTACCCCGGATGAGGTCAGGCCTCCGGGTGGGGGAGAAGAAAAACTTTCCCTCCTCTTTCTTGTTTAGCCTCAAAAAGGCTAATAACATGGGGACCGAAGGGGTATAACGATAATGGCTCAAAATAACAGCCATAGAGAGAAGAAGACTAAAAGAGTTTGGAGGCAATTGAGCAGAAGAGATCCTGAAGTGTTTACAGATGTCAACAAGGAATTGGGGGACCGGAAACCTAAGGCCCATTTCTACTTGATCAAGAAAATATGTACCGAAGCCCTCGGGGGGGGAACTAGCTAAATCGGTAGGCGAAGGAATTCTAATCTCAAAGTCCCCGGCATACCGGAAACACATTGCAATTTAGGGAGATCAGCGGCTTTAAAGGTAGAAACCCTGATTTGATGCCAGCGAACGCCGGGACGATTAGCTCTAAAAGCTTCGACTTCCCTAACCCAAGCACTGAAGGCCCGACGGAAAGGTCCTGGGCCGGGGAAGTCATCCTCACGAGGAGGAATCGGCTCCCCGATAACTGGGGTTTGGGGAGCAACAGGGGCCGAATGGGTGGCTTCAAAATCTACAGAATCTATATTCGGGGAAGTACCCCGAGGAATTTCCTCATTCCCCCGTGAATTAACTCCCACACTAACTACAAGGCTGCCCGAACCCTCAAAAGAATCACTATTACTATTGGAAGAACTACTACCACTACTACCCGAACCCTCTGAGCCCTCGGAAAAGCTACCCGAAGAAATATGGGGACCCTCACCGGAATCGGAAGACATATCTAGGCAGGAAAAAGAGCTAAGAGAAGAAAATACTTACAGAGACCTAAAGGTGAGGAATGAAAGGCAGGAAGGCTCGGGCACTCGGGAACTTGGCGAGGAGAGAGAGTAGTGAGAGAAAGTGAAGAATAAGAATGAAGGAAGGAGTGGGGTATATATAGGGCCCATCCGACCGATTGGGGCCTTTGGATTAGAATTTGATCAACGGACAAAAAGAAACCGCGTCAGCCGTACCTCGATCCGCGCCAACACTTACCACGATCCGCGTCAAGTCTCAGAACGGGCGCCAGAGTTCCCGCCCAGATGTCCCATCAGAACCAACCAATACAAACGCGACACGTGGCTGGTATTATGAGACGATGCTCAAAGCCTCTAGGGAAGAGATAATGGGCCTATATCCGAGAAAAGGTGCGCAGAGTCAGGCCCAACGACGACCCTCAGAGCCACGACGGCTCGGATATTCTGCCACTACCCCACAAAAACGTCCAAAATTCACCATACTTCTTTTGGACTACTCGAAGGGGGGACTATTGTTACCCTCGGGTCTAATTGACCCTGTGGCAAAATACCCGACCCGTCTCAACCGACTCAACTACTCTGCTAGGACAAGATCTCACCATGGATATGCACCTCGGGACCATAAAGCCGACTCCGTCAGAAGTAGGTCATCAAAGTTCCCTCGGTTCTCCATCCCGAGGACACCCGCCCCTAGGGTACCCCAACAGGTTCCTTCGAGAGAAAGCGAGAGCTCGGTCCCTCGGTTAAACTGACCGACGACGGGGATAACCCTTTCGGGGAACAGATCCCTTGATCCCAAACCAACGTAACCTCCCATGATGACATTAACAAAACGTGTAAGGGATAACCGTCTAAGAGCCCGCCTATCGAAAAGACGTGCCGTCATGGGCAATAAGGAAGCTCGACCCCGGGAATCACGGAACGTGGGTCTCAACCGTCTGAGAACCGTCCAAGGGCAGAAGCCTATAAATACTACCAACGTACTCAAGAACAGGTATCTTTTTCTCATGTATCCTGCGTTACTCTGTCCAATTAATTACTCACAAACACACACTACACACCATTTTTTATGCCATTTTACACCTGGAACACGGAAATTACCCTCTTGACCTAGGCAAGAGGGCAAACGACCCCCAACCCTTACCCTGTTTTCGAGTGATTAGGTCACGTGCGCGGTGGAATCTAGGCGGGAAGAAGTCTGTTAGTCGTCCGACGCGGTAGATCCATTTTTCGGCGGTATCACCTTACGTTGGTAGTTCGTTGTTTGTATGTGATGTTTCCACAAGTTTCGTCTTCCTCTGTTAGTTCTTGTATTAGGTACTCCAGCTTTTCGTTTTAGGAGTATTAGAATTAGATAGACATTGAGTTCTTTTCATGGAATACTCGTGATAATATGATGATAATAATCCTTACTTTTCCTTATGTGTTAAGCAACCTATTATCATGCCCCTTTAATCGAAACTTTGGGTACTAATATATCTTTTTAAATAATTCAACTATGGCCCAATAATCTCATGGCCCAAATCTTCAATTTTATTATTACTATCATGGTTCAAATTTCTTCACTAACTTATTAATAATTTCTCCTACCAATATTTATATACCTCATGTTAAATCACTTCCAAGTTCCCACTCGAATTTCCTACCAAATTAGTTATTCTAGAAGCACATAAGCCCATATAGGATTATATCACATAAAGCATGAAATCATATAGACACATAAGCCACTTAAAGGCATGAGAATATGTAGGCATCGTATCATTGAAAATACTAATTAATCCAATCAAGTTCTTAATTAAATATTTTCTTCGCTACTTAGATCGTAAACCCGTAATTGGATTTTACGGGTATTACATCCAAGAATCAGAAATTCACAAGAAACCATTACGTTCCATCTGGCGCCCACCAGACCGCAACCACGAGAAACAACAAAATAAAGCTCAATGGAATTAAAAGGAACGGTGAAACAAATATGATACCACCTTTACGGGAATATAGCAGCATTGGGTTTTTCTCATGCGTGTTCCGGGGCCAACCAAAATTCTCGAAAGAAGGTCTGGTCATGCTCGTTGAACGGAGCAAGACGGAATCCTCTAAAGCCGAAAAAACTCTCGATGCTATTCTGGTAGATAAGGAAATCGAGTTTTACCCCATGGTATTCGAGTCGCGTGTGTCCTACGACGAGAAGGCAATGTCCCATCGGCTTTTTGTGATATAGTGCAGCCAGTTGGATGTCTGCTATCTCCGTCGCCATAGGCCTGGAATGTTGTTTATAGTTATTCAGCACTACGGTGATGTGAGTATCACCTGAATGTGGACTAATGTGATATGTCATCAATGTGTTTTTTTTTTTTTTGAGAAATTTTACGTCGTGTTCTTTGGTGAATAAATGTCTCGAAACTGAAACATTTCTTTTGTTGGTGGTGGTAATCCTTCAACCATTTGACAATTGTAGTAGTATACTGCTCTAAACTGGCGTTTCTTGATGAAAAAATATTATGTTACTCAATTTGAATTTCAAACAAAATATATATTCTATGATATGTTTGTTTGAAGTGATCCAACATTAGGTGATACTCACATCACCATCATAATGTGGATCAATGTGATATGTCGTCATTTTTTGGAGTGATAGTTCATTTTGCAGATCAAAGTGATATTGGCGTTTTCTGTTTGTTTAATCACTTTGATATGTAATTGATATTGTATATGTCATGACCCTAGAAATATTATTTAAAAAATCTGTTAATTTTTTAAGGTGATATTTCACATGATAATAACTAATTTTAACAGCTATGTTTAATTTATATCCATTATTTATAATTTTATAGTCCTTTTTAATATAGGTATTAAATATTTTAGAAAACTAAAACATTTTTAAGATTTAATTATGTTAATTATGCAATAAAATATATAAAAAGGCGTATAAGGTAATAAGGTTAGAATATAAGGGTATTTTTGTCCACTAAAAGATTAGATAGATCGCTCTATCACTGTGATATTGGATCACGTAGCTTTTGGGGTGATCCAAAATGTGAACTATCATCTATTTCATCACCTACATGCTCCATCATTCCGGTGATAGCTCATTACCTAGACTAAACTAACATAGTGATAAGTTGTATGCGAGAGAATTACGGTGGTTTTCTAGAAGACCACCCCAAAACAAACACCCCCGGCCCTAAGGGTGATGTGTGGTTTATATATTGTCGTTTTGGCCTGTCAAAATATAGTAAAACCTCTATAAATAATACTCTATAAATTAATAAACTCTCTTAAATAATAAAATCTTCCGGTCCCGACTTGGGCTTTGTAAAAAAAATCGTCAAATTCGATAAGATAATAATCTAATATTTTTTTTGGAAAATCCCTTTATAAATATTAGGTCCCATTAAAACTCTAAATTAATCATTCATAAAAATTACAAATATAAATTACGGTAGCTAAAATAAGAATCCATTTGTTACTAGATTTTATGGGTTTCATCACTAGCCTTTTAATTGCAGTCAGTAGTTCCGATGTCGAGTTCTTGCTTCAACAAAAAATATAAAGGGTTGTTGTTGCCATTTTGTGTCGCATAATATCCCCACCCTTCTATAGTTGGTTGAACGATACTCCAATGATATCCTGAGAGCATTTTGATATTGTACCTTGACTAATTTTCAAACGATATTTTTCATTAATTGTAAATCGTTTTGAGTACATGTATTTAAATAATGGAAACATATTTGAATTCGTTTATCTTCAATAACATTCTAAATTTGTTGAATTTAAAGAGTCTCTCTTTTAACTAATAAATATTAATTTATCGATATAGTAATACGTCTTTAAATTAATAAAATTTTATGGTCCCAATGTTATTGATTTATAGAGGTTTTACTGTATTTATAATTTAACGCCTCCACTAGTAATTTCATTAATTAGATAATTATCATATCTTAACCCATCCATTTTAAATTTCCATTATACTTATGCTCCTACACTTTATTGTCCTTTTATATATAAAAATTATATTTCATCTACTAAATATTAAAAATCATAAATTTCAAAATAAATAACAATTTAAATGTAAAAAATCGACACACCAATCAATTGGAAAGAAGTTACTCTAAACCTCCCCCTTAATAAAATAGAAAGATAAAATAGATTTTGTACGGACGATCGACACCGAAATTGTTACGCTACTTGCCTGGTGAATGCATGGTTGGGGCGGTTAACGACGAATTTATGGATCGAGACGAGATGTTATCGCAATTGAAGTACAATCTCAATCGCACTCAACAACACATGTCAAAATCCGCAAGCAAACATGGTCGGGCTGCGGAATTTTAGGTGGCCGAGGAGGTGTCTTTGAAACTAAGACCATATAGACAGCGCTCAATTCACTCAAGGGTTAATCAAAAGCTGGCCACCCATTTTTATGGTTCATTCCGAGTGATTGAAAGAATAGGGGAAGTCGCTTATTGCTTACAACTTCCGGAGAATAGCAAAATACACCCCGTGCTCCATGTATCGCAGCTTAAGAAGGCCATAGGAACGCACAAGGTGGCAGAGTGTTTACCTCCATTGTTGGGCATTCCAGCTGCTGCTGAGCTGCAGCCATATCAGGTCCTTGCTGAGAGAATTTCGCCGGAGTTCTCACCAATATCTAGTCCACTAGATGGACCAATCCGCTGATGATGCTACATGGATCTCGGCTGATGAATTTCCAGCAGGTTTCCCAACTTCCGCCTTGTGGACAAGGCTTCTCAAGAGGGGGAGGAATTATTAGGGACAGAGACCCAAACCGAGGCCCAATTAGAGTGTGGATCAAATATTGCTGTTAATTCTCATCTCAGTGGGCCTGCGGTGGAAGATCTTAACAGCGGCAAAACGCTAACAAAAGGGAGCATTCCAGTGCTGGCGTGAGATCATTCAGAAAATATTTCAAAAAGGTACATTGGGAGAACTTAGGTTCTCGGGATCTTATTTTCCTTCCTTTCCAAATTTGATTCTCATTCCGAGATATCGACGAAGAGGGCGAAATCTGTCATGCACGGGGATTAGTCGATCCTTTTGGGGATTGGAGTGTCGTTACTATTGATGTTTGGTTATTTGTATAACTCAATAAACAATAAGGGATTTCGTTCGTTTATTCCGTCTTTGTTGGTGAAGACTTTCATTGAAGGAATAATATTTCGCAAGTTGATTATCACTACTTCTCTCTTGGTTATAGCAAATTCTCTCTATTGGTTCCAACTTCCAAAATAAAGATTTGGCAAGAAAACAAAGATACACTTTTTGCTTCGATTATTTTAGTTGTACTAATTAAATTCGTCGAAGTATATCAAGTTGTCGAATCTTACACATGTTACATACCATCCCAATAATCCAAAACAAAATACTAGTTCAACTAGGTATCCATTTCACCCTAGATAGCAAAATTTTACAATGAAAAAATATTGTAATATTCTTATAGCTACACAACAATGTCAGACTACTAGTCGTAAATGGTAATTTATCCTCAACTTTTGTTTAACCATTGAATTCCGGAAATGAATTGACGATGTAAATGTATACCAAACTAAAATCAGGTATGCGATTTTTTTTGTATACTGAGACAGAAAGAAGAAAATAAATGTGGTTTTTGTTGGACTTAGCAAACGCTACGATAATTACACGAGATTCTTCGTGGACTAAACTAAAACCATGAACATCCATTAAACTTCCTTTCTCTATAAATAAATAAATGCTCCATCGATCAGCTTATTCTTTACTGTCCAGTGGGCCCCACAATCACCCAACTCTTTTAGCATTCATTAATAAATGGCCTTAAACACTTCAAAAAGTATTGGGCCCAAGACCATTGGTTCTTTTATTATTTTAGAGAGAGCCGTAATAATAATTGTGTTAGGATAATTTGAATTCCCGTAATATAATTGAAAGAAAAATGACAACAGGAAATAAAAAACGAAAAATACAGTGAACACTAGATTTATGCGGTTTGGTCAAAATAACTTACGACCACGGATCGGATGATAGAACTTTTTTATTATGTCGATATACAGACAGGTAAATAGGTCTAAAACAGCCACAGTGACTACGAGCAGAGAAAATGATCGAAAAAGAGATGTTTCATCTTGTTGTGGTGGTGTTTCTTCATTCTCTCCCTCGCTGCTATGTATAGGCAAGTGCTTGCCTCGTTCTTCCATATAAACCAAAGAAAAAATAAAGTTATTTAAATCATTAATTAAAGATTTGGCAGCCAATGTGAACAATGCAAAGCCACCTCCTTGGATTATTGAATTAGCTATTGTGTACTATTGTGTACTTTGGACGGTTCTCTGCTATGACACTGCCCATTTGAAGAAGCAAGTTCAAAATGCTTTCTTTTTCTTGCATTTATTCGCCCACACAAAGGTCACTCTCAAGTCTCAACTCAACAAAAACTCTCTCTTCTCTCTCTCCTCTTTCGTTCTCTCTCTGCCAAACCCTAAACTTTCAACCCACCACCGTCAAACGCGGCCGCCCTCGTCTCTTTCCTTTCACCTCTCCATCTAGTCCTCCTCCCTCTTGCTCCGTCCTCTCCTAGGTAGTTCGCTGCTCCCCCAACCTCCATCGGGGTTGGGGGAGCCTAGTTTATTTTCTTTCTTTTCGTTTTTGTTAAAAAAAGTAATCTTTCATGCCGCCCACCCACTACGCCCCGCCTCCCACTGCCTTCGGCTGCCGCCAGCTTCCCGCCCCGCCTCCAACATCCAGCCACGCCGTCGGCCCCGCTGCTGCGCCCAGTGTTTTAAAACGCGTTGGATCGCGTGCTTCGATGCGCGCGATCGCGTGTTTCTCCGTCAAAACGCTTCAATGCGTTTTTAATTTCGCGTTATTTTTTTTATTTTTTTCCTTGTTTCGACGGATATTCCGTCGAAAACTATTCATTTCTTGTTGAGCGACGGACAAGCCGTAGAATTTCCGTCGAAAACGAATCCCAAGTCAAGCGATTCCCTGATAGCTCTCCTAAATTCGTGGTAGATCAGCTTTTCTGTGACCAAATTTAAGCTCAAATGAGATAATAATATTTTGTTTTTAATCCTTTTTTATTTAAACTTGTACCGAATAATTAAATCATTTTTATTTTGAGTAATTTATATGATAAAAATACATAAACATATCCAATTTATTCCTTGTTTCATGACGATCATAATGACATGCATATCATATATTTTTCGATACCAATATAATTTCGATAGTTATAAGAATCATTTTAATAGGCTTATTTTAGTTGTACTTATAATAAATAGTAACAAGAATGATTTTTTAATTGATATGGGTCGTGTTTTATTGTTGTGATTGTATAAACCTTTTAATAAATATATAATTAATATATATTCAAATTTAGATTTTAATCAATTATTTGTACTTTATTTTTCATTTCATTGAATTTCTAAAGAAAATATAGATTATTTAGTCCATATTTATATTTATTATATATTTTATATAACTTATTGTATAATATTTAGATTATCCGAAATACTCACGCAATGCGCTACGCTATTTACGCTACGCGCTACCGACACTAAAACGCGACATACTGCGCTATGCGCTTTTTAAAACATTGGCTGCGCCTGCCTCCGCCGTCCCACTGGAGTCTCCTGTGTTGGGAGCTCGTCTATCCCGACCCTTCAGTCGGGCACCTTTTCTCCCTCATGGAGCCCCTTCTCCCGTCGTGGAGCCTCTTCCGACGAAGATGAAAGCACTGTGGTGACAACCTACGAAAATGAAGGATATGTAAATTTAGCTTAACAGCTTTTTTTGTGGTATGGTCTCTAGTTTGGGGTTATTTGTTACAGTGTTTTTTGTTTTCTGTTGGCTTTTCACTTCGTGTTTTGTGCTCGTCTGTGAGCCTTGTTCTCCCGGTTGCGTGAGACCCTTTGGGTTATTTAACCCGTGTAACTTTCATTTTGGTTTTGAAGCAATCGTTTCGGGTAAAAGAAAAAGTCTCAACTCAACAAATAGTTATTGTGGAATGGAAGTTTATATAAATTTTAAGTTAAAAAAGAACCTGTATCGGGGGAAATCGTCTACTTGAAGAAATTATCCTAGAAAACAATTTATTTAATATTAAAAAGGAAAAAAAAAAAGGGAGCGAAATTGCTTTGGGGATGTTCGAAAACCAAGTCAAAATTAGGCTAGCGGGAAAGCATGAGAACACAGAAATCGTATCCTTTCATGCAACGTGGACAATCCCCACTAAACTCAAACATCGACCGTCCACGTCATCGATCCGAGTGAAACCTCAACGCACCAATCAACGCCAGCTACATCCCCCTATAAAACCAAACACGCACCCATTCTCCTCCATTTCATTTCAGAATCAAACCAAAAACCATCACAGATACGCTAATTTACACAATTCTCAATCGATGGCCGTCTCCGATACATCATCAAAAGCCTCCGCCGCTGCCGGCCGAGGCAAGAAAAGCAACTCCAAGGCCGTGTCCCGCTCGTCAAAAGCCGGTCTGCAGTTCCCCGTCGGCCGAATCGCCCGGTTCCTGAAAAAGGGACGGTACGCCGAGCGAGTCGGCTCAGGCTCGCCGGTTTATCTCTCCGCCGTCCTCGAGTACCTCGCCGCCGAGGTAAGTAATTGCGCATCATAGTAAATTGCTCGTTCGTATAAGTTGCTGAAATGAGCGATGATTAGGTTTTGGAGCTCGCTGGGAACGCAGCAAGGGACAATAAGAAGAATAGGATCGTGCCTCGACACATACAGTTGGCTGTGAGGAACGACGAGGAACTGAGTAAGCTATTGGGATCTGTGACGATTGCGAACGGCGGCGTTTTGCCCAACATAAATCAGAGCCTTTTGCCCAAGAAAACTGGGAAAGGGAAGGGAGAGATTGGCTCTGTGTCTCAAGAGTTTTAGGGTTATTTAGGAAAGTAATGTAGCAATGGTTTCTGATTATCTTTGTCACATTTGATGGATTATTGTTAGCATGCCAATCAATATTAATGCATCTTTGATAATTTTCTTTTTCTATCTTTTTTTTTCGAATTTACAGCTTGTTAGATTAATTAAAACATAGATAAATGCATGCTAAATAAGGAGGCAAAGGCAATCGAATATTTTCTAGTAATGAGATGAGAAGTTCTGTATTTCTTGTTAGATTACCTAAAATACAGATAAATGTATGGTAAATAAGGAAACAAATTCAATCGAATTTTTAAGCCATTGAATATTTTCTAGTAAACAGAAGTTTCCTATTTTGTGTTTTAAAGACAGAAGTGAAGTTAAATATGACCATAGACAAGTAAGTACATAAACACAAAATCCCTACCATAGTTTAACAAATACAACATAGACCATTTTCAACCATTTTTTTTATGCATAGAGTTGAAACATAACAAATCTTTTAGATTTATTGTTTAAGCAGTGCTATCAAAAGTCAAACAGTTCCCTTTATATTTTCCTTTATATATTATATATCTTATTACTTAATTAAGTAAATTGTTGAAAATTATTCATATTATAAAAAGGTTAATTATTTCAAATTTCTCAAAATACAATTAAGAATGCAAAATCCGAAGTTATGAAATTTAAATACCTATTAAATCTACTTACCTAAATAAATTAATACTATCTTTGAGAAAAAATATTTTAATAATAAAGTTATCCATAAACTAGTTGAATAAAATTATCATATATTTTCATAATATATATATATTATTTAAATTTTTGAACAATGCTCTGTCTCTTAAGAAAAACTTTGAAGTTTTTATTTGATTAATGTAATTTATTATAACAATAAAAGGTTAATGATTTCATTTATTAATAATTTGGTATTTAAAATTTTTACAATTACATATACCTGTGGAGATAAATTAGTTTTCTAGTTTAAATATACAATACTAAAAAATTTAATAAATAAATCAATTAGAAATAAAATATATAAAAAGAAAAATGACAACGAAGGAACGGTGGCATCGCCTTCTTCTCAAATTCTTTTGACTTATTTTTTGGTTAAAACCCAAAATGATCAACATGAACCAATTTAATCCACAATGTTTCACATTGTCCAATTTATTCTACGATGTTATCGATTTGAACCAAATTAATCATGCCATTAGATGACCGTCAATTTGGATGGAAAATGACATATGCTTGGCTTTAAAACATAACTACGTAAACCATCCAACCAAACATTAATATAATACTGTTAGAACCGTTGGTCAGCGCGCTTTTATCTTCGAGCGAAAGTAGAAATAAATCTCAGCGAACGATGCGAAAAGAATTAGTCAAGGCACGTGATACACGCTCTCTTGAAGACGAAATTACCCCGCTAATACCCACAGTTTACGGTAAACGCCTCCGAGATACAACGACTTACGTTTGGAATATAGCGGTATCTCAAATACGCCAAACTTCGACGAACAAATACTCTTGCTTTGGGACTAACAAGAACACGAATGCTATGAGTGAAATGTAGAGAATTTTAATGCTTTTTGAATGATCTTTAATGCTAACTCATGTGGGGTATTTATAGGTGTAGGTTTTCATTATCAAGAGAAGTGTCCTTTTGCATGTGTCTATTCATGAAGAAATGCATATTTGTATTAATGAATTCATATATACCTTTTTTCTTAACTAGTACCCCTTGTCAAATATACCTCTTAGGACTAATTTCATTAACACCCTTCCCTAACAATCCCCCACATGAATGAAATAAATGCATGTTTACAATTTTTGAAAGTCCCGACGAACTATCATTGCATCAAGAAAGATAGCTTGTGGCTTTGAATCTTCTTTAGTGAAATATTACCGGATACACTGTACGGTTAGTAGCGCGATGCTTTGAACTTACCGGCCATTTGTGTGCACCAAGACAACAACACTCACACAATGAGAGTTCTAACAATTTTTTGTTATCACGTTGTGTCCATTTCGGCCTTGGACCATATCTCAGTTTAGTAAGTGTTCTTTTATAAGCGGCCAATTTACTTATTCACTTACAAATGTGATTCTCCTATAAAGACTATCCTGCCTTACTCCACCCTCAGGTATAGAAATCATTAAAAGTCCTAGACTTAACCTCACCACTAAGGCAGATTTCACACTTGACGGTTCTTTGGAATGGGTGTAGTTTTAAAGTGTTTCACTGAACTGTCAAAACTTAGTTTTCCCATTGAACCAATGTTTCGGGATCTCCGATTCTCAAGGTTGGGTTACCGCTAAGACTTTTCTTATGTTGTGGATTTTAAACCCATTCGACTAACCAGTTTGTACATTTGATCTCGATTTATGCCATTAGTAAGCGGATCCGCTAGGTTTTCCTTCGACTTTATATAGTCAACCGAAATAACCCCATTCGAGATTATCTTATTGTATTGTGCCTCCGACGTATATGTCGAGACTTACCATTGTACAAACTACTTTGTGCCCTTCCGATCGCCGATTGATTATCACAATGTATCATTAAGGCGGGCACCGATTTATTCCAACAAGGAATTCTTCTAAGAAATTTCTAAGCCATTAGCTTCTTCCCCGGCTCTATCTAGAGCTATAAACTCAGACTCCATCGTGGATCTAGCTATACACGTTTGCTTAGACGATTTCCAAGACACGGCTCCCCCACCTATAGTGAACACGTAGCCACTAGTCGACTTTGAGTCGTTTGTATCTGATATCCAATTTGCATCGCAGTACCCCTCAAGCACTGCGGGATATCTTGTATACGTTATTCCCAAGCTCATAGTGTGCTTTAAGTTCCCTAGTACACGAATAAGAGCACTCCAATGATCGTTGTTAGGGTTGCTTGTGAACCTACTTAGTTTGCTCACTGAATAGGCTATATCGGGACGCATACAGTTCATTAAGTTCATCAAGCTCCCAATTATTCGAGAATATTATAGCTGAGAAACTAGTTCACCTCGGTTCCTAGCCAAGTGTTAGTTAAATCAACAGGCGTCTTAGCCGGAGGTCTTCAAACACATTGAACCTCTTCAATATGCTTTCAACGTAACGCGATTGTGATAAAACAATTCCTTCCGAGTTCCTAACGATTTTAGTTCCTAAGATAACATCGGCTTTTTCCATATCTTTTATGTCGAAATTCTTTTTCAACATCTTCTTGGTACTTGCAATTAAATCATTATTTTTTTCCAAGGATCAACATGTCGTCTACGTACAGACACACGATTATAAATGAATCAGCAGTACCTTTAATGTAGACGCACTTATCACATTCATTGATTTTAAATCCATTTGATAACATTGTTTTGTCAAACTTCTCATGCTATTGTTTAGGTGCTTGTTTTAGTCCATAAAGAGAATTAACTAATCGACACTCCTTGGCCTCTTTTCCGGGTGCAATGAACCCCTCGGGTTGTTCCATATAAATTTCTTCCTCGAGGTCCCAATTTAGGAAGGCCATTGTTACATCCATTTGATGAATTTCGAGGTCATGCAAGGATGCAAACGCAATTAATACACGTATAGACGTTATTCGAGTCACCGGTGAATACGTATCAAAGAAATCGTATCCCTCTGTTTGTTTTAAACCCTTTTACAACCAATCGGGCTTTATATTTATCAATAGTTCCATCCATCTTATATTTCCTTTTAAGGATCCACTTGCATCCTAAAGGTTTGGAACCCGGAGGGAGATCAACTAACTCCCACGTATTATTAAATATGATGATTCTATTTCACTATTGATAGCTTCTTTCCAAAGAGGTGCTTCTGGACTTGCCAAAGCTTCACGAATATTTCGTGGTTCATCCTCTGCCATATAAATTGTAAAATCAGGACCAAAAGATTTGGGAACCTTAGTCCTTTTACTTCGCCTAGGTTCTTCCTCACCTTTATGAGGTAGCTCGGCCTCCTCGGCTATCCTTTTTCGTGAGATTCTTTCTTCCTTATTTTTAAGAGGAAATACGTTCTCAAAGAACACCGCATTTCTAGACTCGATAGACATTCCATTATGAAAATTTGAATTTTCAGATTTATACACTAGAAACCAGTAAGCACTACTATTGTTAGCATAACCGATGAATATACAATCAATAGTTTTAGGTCCTATCTTGACCTGTTTTGGCTTTGGTATTTCGACCTTTGCCAAACACCCCCACACTTTTAAATATTTGTAGGTAGGCTTGTGTCCCTTCCATAATTCATATGGTGTTTCGTCCCTATTTTTATGGGTATTTTATTAAGAATATAATTTGCTGAAAGAATCGTTTCCCCCTGTAACATCCCGTCCCATACCGGGTGTCACTGTAGCATCGGTCCCTATCGCGACATGTGGGGTTGGGCCCACCACACTCCAACTGATAGTCTGGCCTCACTGTACCACCACTTAACCTTTCAGCGTGCTTTGTCCTACTCACACGCACCCTGGGCAAACTTCCCAGAGGGTCACCCATCCCTATATTGTCCCAAGTCAAGCACGCTTAACTTTGAAGTTTCTATAGATGGACTCCCGAAAAGGTAGGTCGACCATGGTAATATGAGTAGTACTATCAATTTTTTATACGATTCTTAGCCTGACACGCCCATACATTGTCAGTCTCAGGATCCCCTCTCATTCGGGTGTCGGATCGGTTCGTTCATGTACCCCTTCGCCTAGAAGCATGCCAGGAGCCGCTCCTTATCCGTGCATCTCTTTGGCACCGGCGATCACTCCCCACCCTCGTCGGCCCCGGGCGTCACATGCCCACCAGCTTCCGCCTGGTTCGTCCCCAAACCAGCACTGTACTGCGAGATGTTGTGCTCTGATACCACCTGTAACGACCCTACTTCTCAAATACGTATTTAGGCGGGTTTACGCAGCAAAAATAGCGGAAAGCCCATTTAATAAAAACTTTTTAAAACATAATAATATTCATGTAGTGGGCCGAAGCCCAAAGTCTAAGCCCGAAAATATAAAATATTTAACAACACACTTTTATTAATGGGCCGAAACCCAAAGAGTAAAAACATGAAACATAATTTAAAACACTTCACAGGTCACGTCCCATGTACTGTGCCGCCCTCAAAAGTCCGTGGAGTCCCCGCCATCAGCCGCTTAGTCGTGACGTTTTTCAACGTCTGACTCGTTCGTACATTATAAAATGACCCTAATTTAATTTCACAATTGGTTAGTACATTCACATTTGCATATTTTCATCTACTGGGCAAAAGCTCAGGATTTACGTGTGTAGGTAGGTACGAACGAGTCGGACGTTGAAAAGCGTCACGACTAGGCGGCTGATGGCGGTGACTCCACGGACTTTTGAGGGCGGCTCAGTACATGAGACGAGACCTGTGGAGTGTTTAAAATTATGATTCGTATTTTTACTCCTTGGGCTTCGGCCCAATAAATAAAAGTGCGTTGTTAAACATTTATATTTTTGGATTTGGACTTTTGGGCTTCGCCCAGTACTTGGATATTGTAATGTTTTAAGAAGTTTTTATTAAATGGGCTTTCCGCTGTTTACGCTGTAGAACCCGCCTAAATACGTATTTGAGAAGTAGGGTCGTTACAGGTGGTATCAGACCGCTAGGTTTTAGGTTCTGTAGACTGTCCATGTACTGCCGCTCAAAAGCCTGGAGGATCAATCTACGCCTGTAAGTTTAATACGAATTATGTGCTTTACGATATTCTGATATATGCTTTACGTGAATATTCGTGTGAATTTATGTGCTCCTGGATGTGTTCGAAAGTTAGAGATTTCGTACTGTTATACTTAGATTGGTAGAAGAATCTCGATAGAATTAAGGTAGGAAGAGAATGATCAGAATTCGGATCTTTTAATCGAATTTGGGGTTGCTTTAGGTAAAAAAAATTCGGGTCAATTAGGAAATTTGGCGAAATTTAAATTTTGGGCCTTTTCAAAATTTGGGCTTTGACAATTTGGGCTTGACCGAATCGGACCAAGCTGAAATTCGGGAAGTTAAAATAAATAAATAAACGCGAAATAAAAGAGAGTCGAACAATATTAAATTTTAAAATTCGAGGCTTGTATACAAATTTCGTAAATGAGACGAGGATGTGGAGAAAACATGATAGAGTCGATGCATAACGATTACATAATGAAGTCATTACAATCAGAATAAAAAAATAGAAGATAAAGCATCGACGACATTCGGGAAGTTCTGCCGGCGTCTTCTTCCGATACGCCCGAAGAAGACACGGCTTCCCATGACTTAACATTTCACAAATTAGATGCAAGTGCAGTGAGTAGCAACCCACACCACAAAAATGGCGATCGCCACTGCGAGCAAAGCCAAAAGGGTGAATAACTTGAATTTGAGCGTTTCAAGATTTTCTCTCCAAAAGGGTTCTTGAGGGACATCCTCACGATCCACATTTCCTCCACGGTTATACATTTCGAAGTTTAAATGATGTGGTTGGAGAGAATTGTGTTGTAGTGCAAACTAGCGTATGAAGAAAATCGCGTGAGTGAAGCGAAGGATAAGCATCATTAATTTCGAGTTTTCTTCAAACGCCGTATAAAGATAAGCTTCCTAAATTTCGAGATCAGATTTTTCTTCGAACGCCGTAATCTCGAATTGAGAAACTACGCGCATGAAGAAAATCGCATTAGATTTATTATCACCAAATCTATTCTGAAATCTCGAAGAAAGATGTTGATATCCATTACGACAAAGAAATTGTGCTCACGTTTAAATCAATGCCGTAATTACATGCACAGCTTAGACTACGCTGTTGCATCAATGAAAAGTACGACGAACTAAAGCACAAACACGGCTGAACTTCAGCCTATGTCCACGGATCAACCAAGCTTCCTTTCTTATCATAACACGAAAGTTACAGATCTCTATCCCTTCTACAACTCTTGTGATTTCACCTCACGGTGATGTTCACTCGAAAAGAAGTTACATGCTCGAGAAGGTGAATTGGGAAATGTGACACTTATAAGTTCAAAATCATATTTTAAGTGTGAATCCACGATTTATCTTCACCGTCCATTTTACCCACTCGAACGCTCCACGAGTCGCCACGTGGTCTTGCATTTCCGCGTGTTAGAGCAAGTATTGCCTGCGACTCTATAAGTGAAATAGCACATTCACTATCATCCGTCCGATCTTTGATCCAACGCTCACGATTCATTATCCGCTTCATTCACTTCCTAAGCATCTCACCGTTGATCTCTTCGCACGATATCTTACAAACAGAATTAAATCTTCAGCTTTCAAATCCTAGCCATTAGATCGCGCGCCATCTTAGATCCAACGGCAGCTGCTCTCCGTGATCTTCTCAACTTAGTTTCTTCAATTTCCAAGAGTTGAAGAAACGATTGACAACAGCTCCTGTCCTTGCAATTTCCTCTGGTACCGAATGATTTTCGGTACACAGTGATGCCTCGAGAAATAGCTTGGGGTGCGGATTGAATATAAAATGGAAGGTAATTGCGTATGCCTCCCGACAGCTCAAACTGTACGAGAAGGATTACACCACGCACGATCTGGAACTCGCAGCAGTTGTGTTCGCCCTAAACATGTGGCGTCATTTTATCTACGGGGAACGGTGCGAGATCTACACCGACCATAAGAGCCTGTAACACTTCTTCAACCAGAAGGTGTTAAATATGAGGCAACGACGTTGGCTAGAGCTCGTTAAAGACTATAACTGTGTGATCAATTATCACCCAGGCAAGGCAAACATAGTCGCTGATGCTTTGAGTCGAAAAGCAATCAACACCGATCTCCACCAGCTTAATGTGGAAGTGATCAATTTTGGCGAATTGAGGCTAGAATGGCGGCGTTAACTCTTCAACCTACGTTGCTGGAGCGGATCAAGAAAGCTCAGGAGCAAGACGAGCTTTATCTGAAATTGACAAGCGAGCAAAGAACCGAGACTTCAACAGATTCAAGTTACGAGGACACGAGATCTTATTCTACAACAATCGCTTGTACGTACCCGATAGTTCAGGACTCCGAAATACCATAATGACGGAGGCACATGCCACTACATACTCGGTACACCCTGGAGCCACGAAGATGTACCGAGATTTACGAGAGACATACTGATGGCCGGGAATGAAGGGAGACATTGCGACGTTCGTAAGCAGTGTCTCACTTGGCAACAAGTGAAAGAAGAGCATCAATAATCGGCAGGGATGCTGCAATCCATGCCTATTCCCGAGTGGAAATGGGATCACATTACCATGGATTTCGTCGTCGGCTTACCGAAAACTGTAAAAGGCCACGACGCCATTTGGGTAATCGTCGATCGTTTGACCAAATCCACTCATTTTCTACCAATTTGTTCTACTTTTCCCTGGAACGATACGCTGAATTGTACATCAAGAAATAGTTCGACTCCACAGGATTCCACTATCAATCGTCTCGGATCTCGAGATTTTTGTCCAAATTCTGGATGAGCCTACGGAAAGCAATGGGGACGAACCTTTCGTTCAGCACAGCTAATCATCCTCAAACCGATGGACATTCCGAGCGGACGATTCAAACCTCGAAGATATGCTCCGAGCCTGTGTCCTAGACTTCAAAGGGAACTGGAGCACATATCTTCGTCTTATTGAATTCTCGTATAGCAATAGCTACCACATACCATCGGGATGGCGCCATACGAAGCTTTATACGGGCGCAAATGCCGGTCTCCGATACATTGGGATGAGATCGGCGAGCGAGCACTTTCAGGTCCCGATATGATACGAGAAATGACGGAGGCGATCACCAAAATCCGAGAAAGAATGCAAACAACCCAAAGTCGCCAGAAAAGCTACGTTGATCAACGACGAAGGCCGCTAGACTTCTCGAAAAGCGATCGGGTCTTCTTGAAAATATCTCCAATGAGAAGCATAAAACGATTCGGAAAGAAGGGCAAGCTCAGTCCGAGGTATGTTGGCCCTTTTCAAATCCTTAAAGGAATCGGGAAGTTGCATATCAACTGGAGCTGCCAGCTTCGCTAGCCCAAGTCCACGACGTATTTCACGTATCAAGCTTACGTAAATACGTTGCAAATCCGAACCATGTGCTAGCAAATGAGTCCCTCTATCAACAACTCAAACCAGATCTGAGCTACGAAGAAGAACCGGTAGAGATTCTAATGCACGAAGTAAAGCGACTTCGAAGAAGAACATCCGCTAGTCAAGGTGTTGTGGCGAAACAAGGCGGTTGAGGAAGCCACATGGGAACAAGAGGAAGATATGAAGAATTGTTATCCGGATTATTCTTTCGATGTAATATCGGGGACGAAATTCTTGTAAGGGGGGAGATGTAATACCCGTGAAAATTTAATAGGGGATTATTTTAATAAAGTTCGAAATTACAGAGTTATTTTCGAACAAGATCCAATTTCTTCATGAATTGGGCCAAAAATTCACAATTTGACCCAAATTGGCCGAAAATGAGAAATTAAAGCCCAAATATATATATATATATATATATATATATATATATATATTTCGTTTAGCTTAGGGAGCATGAGGTTATGAATTTTAGACCCATGAATATTTAGAAATAGGGATAAAGGACTTTGGATTAAGAGGAGAGGGCAAAAATTTAAGTATTAGTACAAATTAGGGTTTTTTACGGTTCCTTTTAGAATTTAAAGGTCTAAAATAAATATTTAAACCTCGGCTGGGACTATTGTGCAAATTTTCAGAATATTCGAGGTGGTAAATAAATATATATTTTTGCTAGGGACTTGTATGTAATTTTCAGAATATTCGGATAATTGAATAAATATTCAAGAAAACTTGGTTGGGGTCAATTTTAAATTTTCAGAAACTTTCGGACCTAAATAAAAATTCAAGAAATTTGGTTGAGGGTCAATTGTAAATTTTCAGAAACTTACGAACCTGAAATAAATAGTATAAAACTCGGTTGGGGTGAGTTGTGTAATTTTCGGAAGTTTATGGGATTTAATAAATAATAAAATCTTGGTTAGGGACCTCTATGTAAATTTCAGAATTTTGGAGTTTAATAAATAATTAAATCTCGGTTAGGGACCTCCACGAAATTTTCAGAATTTTTTAGAAGAGTTATATAAATAATAAAAACTCGGCTAGGGGACTATATGTAATTTTCAGAATTTCCGAGGAGTTAAATAAATGTTTTTAAAGTCCATTGGGGCCTTGGAGAAATTTCAGAATTTCCGAGGTGACAAATAAATATTTTTTTAAGGACGATTGGGGACTATGTGCAATTTTCTGAAATTCCGAGGGATAAATAAATATTGAATATTTGGTTGGGGTTAACTACAAATTTTGGAAGTTTTCGGGTGCTAAATAAATATTAAATATCTCGGCTAGGGTCAAATGGAGAATTTTCAAAAGTTTCGGGACTAAATAATTATTAAAAATATTCGGCTGGAGTTAATTGTAAATTTCCAAAGTTTCGGGGTAAATTTGTAATTCTAAAAATTTGAGATAGATCTGAAAATAATTTTTAAATTTGGAACATGTTTATAATCTCTAAAATTTTTGGGACTCATAATCCTGGCAGATTGGTAAATTTGAGAAAAATTTCGGATCTTAAGTGATATTTTGAAAGATGGGCGTTAGAATTATAATATATTTTAAATTAGGGACCAATTGTGTGAAATTAGAGTCATAAATTGAAAAGATTAAAACCTTAGAACTTTTAGTTCGGTGGTTAAGGTTTCAGGCCGATTAAATCGGAACGCGGGCTTCGGGCCCGATTATTTGTTGTATGCTGATTTCTAGAATCGGGCCGAGCTAATACCTCGGGCCGGTATGTAATATAGACATATTGAGAGAATATGTTGCATGTTGCATTTTACTTGCATAACATTTGCATACATGGTACGAGATGTGAGAACCGTGCAGAGTCATGGTAATGTTGTATAGTGTTGATGAGTGGGGTAGTTTATGGCTGAGTGATGGTCGTCGAATTGTATGAGTGATGTTAGGACTAAGGCACACTATATGATATGGAGGGAGTAGGGCCTCCCGAGCTACTGACCCCTTGTGGGAGTGGGGCCTCCCGAGCTACTGAACCCTGCGCGCGTATTGCCTTTAGTTGCCTCGGGCCCTGATTGTGATGAGATGAGTTGAGATGATGATGAGATATGAGAAAATAGTCGAGCGCGCATTTTGTGAGATGTGTCGGGTGGGAGTCGAGTGAGGGCATTTGCATTTGCATATTTTCATCTACTGGGCAAAAGTTCAGGGTTTACGTGTGTAGGTACGAACGAGTCGGACGTTGAAAAGCGTCACGACTAGGCGGCTGATGGCGGTGACTCCGCGGACTTTTGAGGGCGGCGGCGCGTACATGAGACGAGACGTGTGGAGTGTTTAAAATTATGATTCGTATTTTTACTGGGCTTCGGCCCAATAAATAAAAGTGTGTTGTTAGACATTTATATTTTCGGATTTAGACTTTTGGGCTTCGGCCAATACTTGGATATTATTATGTTTTAAGAAGTTTTTATTAAATGGGCTTTGACTAAGGCTCAATGAATAAATATTGGACTAAATTATATTTAAAGCTCTTGATAAATACTAGTGAGTGAGGCTAAAAGGTTATCAATAATGGCCGAATAACACAAAGCACAAAATACAAATGGTCATGAGTATTTGGTTACCTAACACTAAGAGGAAATACACGTAGTAGGTTGATCACTTATTGTGATTTGTCTCTACTAATCATTAACAAACTAGTTATCAAGATAAGATCAACAACCAAAATAAACAAAACATAAAGAACTCGTTAAGGAAGAAAAGGGATGGTCACCTAATCTACTCGTTACTTACTTGTTTTACTCACAAGATATTGATATACATATAAATACAATTATATTAAGAATAATAACTAAGAGATTGAAAAAAATGGCACATAAGAACGAACTTGTTTAGCATGGGATGAAATTAATTAGTGGAAGTAAATTAGATATTATGGGCCAAAAGCCCAAATTCATAATAAATTGTTTAGCCCAAATTTATGTGGCCCAAAATACAAATATGAAGGGAAATTTGGTATTC
This sequence comes from Craterostigma plantagineum, assembly GCA_027422505.1. Taxonomy (NCBI): domain Eukaryota; kingdom Viridiplantae; phylum Streptophyta; class Magnoliopsida; order Lamiales; family Linderniaceae; genus Craterostigma; species Craterostigma plantagineum. The sequence goes on along the minus strand of JAPQWV010002263.1, from coordinate 1,675 downwards.
TTGAAGATATCCCCGATGAGAGGCGTCAAGCGATTCGGGAAGAAAGGCAAATTGAGTCCGAGATACATTGGTCCTTTCAAAATACTCAAGAAAGTAGGGGAAGTTGCCTACCGACTGGAATTACCCGCCTCATTAGCCCAAGTACACAACGTATTTCACGTATCAACCACACGCAAATACGTTGCGAACCCGAATCATGTGCTGGGAAGTGAGTCACTTCACCAACAACTCAAACCGGATCTGACCCATGAAGAAGAACCGATAGAGATTCTGATGCACGAGGTAAGCGACTTCGGAGCAAGAACATTCCGCTAGTCAAGGTACTGTGGCGAAACCAGACGGTTGAGGAAGCCACATGGGAACGAGAGGATGACATGAAGATTCGTTACCCCAATTTATCTTTCCATATAATTTCGGGGCGAATTCTTGTAGGGGGGGGTGGGATGTAATACCCGTAAAATTTACACGGGATTATTTTAATAATATTCGGACGGTATGAAGTCGATTTCGAACATACACTGATTTTCTTCCAGAGTCAACACAAGAATTTAGAATTTGACCCGATAATGAAAAAAATTAAATAAATCAGGCCCAATTGGGCCAAAAGAAAAAACAATGGCCAATTGTGAGAGATAGATTAAAATTAGGAATCTTGGTCCAATAAATATAATAATAATAATATTAATGATAATAATAAAAATAATAATAACAAAAGGGCCGAAATTTTTAAAGGGAGAGGGACCTCCTTACACATCATTACTTTGACCCAAAAATACTATAGTATTAATAGAATAAAAAACAAAACAAATCAAACAAAACAAACCAACTCAAAAATGAAACAAACAAAATATGAAAATATAACTAATACATACTTTATTACCCTAAGATATAAATTAACAACTCAACTACAATAAAGAGAGGGATGTGGCGAGAAAAAGGAAGAGGAGAAAAGGAATAAGTGACACCCCAAGAACTTATAGACAAGGATCAAGTCATCAAAAGCTACCTAATACACTATGATAACAAGAATAAATTAGACAAAAAAAAAATTTAGAGAAGGACACGGATAGAGAGGAGAGGCCGAGAGACAAGTAGAGAAAGAGAAAGAAAGAAAAAGGGAGAGAAAGGGGAGAGAGGCCGAGAAGAGAGGGAGAGAAGGAAAAAAAAGAAAGGAGAAGCTCACAGACGAGGAGGAGCTCGGGATCGAAGGGTCGGGATTACATACTCGTAACACAACTTTCTAAGGTTAAGGTAGGTGAAGATCACCTAAGTACGCAAACGATATTAGGATTCGTGAATATTACATGCTTACATGATCGTGATTAAATTCTTCGTACTACGTGGTAGTGATAATTTACTTGCATGAATTTTGTGTTTTATGCTCATATGTGTGTGTATATATTATATATATATATATATATATATATATATATATATATATATATATATATATATATATATTTCGGTTAGCTTAGGGAGGATGAATACTTGAAAATAGGGTTAGAAGACTTGAATTAAGAGGATAGGGCAAAATTTAAGTAGTGGTGCAAATTAGGGTTTATAGGGTTTCTTTTAAATTTAAAGGTCTAAAATAAGTATAAAAAAAATTCGTTTGGGGTGAATTGTTAAAATTTTTCGGGAGTTTAGAGAATTTAATGAATATACTGAATTTCGG
>JAPQWV010002262.1:0-60234 GCA_027422505.1 Craterostigma plantagineum | reverse complement strand
CAAAATGGAATTCTTCATGGTATTAGAGCATCAAGGTTGAACGGATCTTCCTTCAATTGAGAATTAGCAATTCTTTTGATAGAGTCAATTTCTGTCCGATCGATGGCTTCATCTGAGACCACAAGTGCTGCATCTCAAGTTGCAGACACTGAAGCAGCTGAGGATTTCATGCTGTATGGATCTGATAATCCTGGTATGATGATTGTATCCTCTCCTTAACTGCGACGAACTATTGATCTGGAAAATTTCAATGTTAGAAGCGCTTTGAAGCAAAAATGAAAGTCGGCTTCATCAATGGAAAATATCTGAAACCTGCAATTGACTCGCCTGATTATCGGAAGTGGCGAAAGGTAAACAGTATGGTCACTGGTTGGATAAAGAGAGCTCGATTTCGAAAGAAATTGTGAACAGCTTCATGTTTATTCATGACGCTAAGCAACTATGGGATGAAATTGCTGAAAGATATGGAACATCGAACATGTCAGCGGTATATGAGATCAAAAGAGAAATTGCATTTCTGAAACAAGGCAACATGACTGTGTGGAATACTATAACAAACTCAGAAATCTGTGGGATCAGCTTGAGCAGCTGCGACCACTGCCAGACATCATTCCTATGCTATTGCTAAAATTGAAGAACGGGAGATGGAAGATAAGTCGATGCAATTCCTTATGGGACTCAATGATGTCTTTGAGGCAGAGAGGAATCAACTCTTATTCCTTGAACTTTGCCCCTGTGAACAAGATCTATGCGATGGTATCTAAAGCAGAAAAGCATAGAGAGGTCTCAATGCACATGAGCAACTCGGGTGACAATGCAGCAATGCTGGTCAGGAATTCTGAGCAAAGAAGATCAGTAGTGGCAAGCTTATGGTGAAGCCTTGCCGAAGTCATCTCAACTGCCACCATTGCAAGAAAGTTGGTCATACTAAGGATGAATGCTTCAAGCTCAAAGGGTTCCCTGAATGCAGCTACTGCAAGAGATCAGGGCATACCAAAGAGGATTGCTACAAAACTCAATGGATTCCCTGATAGTCTTAATTCTGGAAAAGGCAGCAATGTTCAGAGGGGAAGCCAGAGCTACTTCAAGGCTAACTCTGCTGAAACTGAGGAGTGCTGATGCCCAAAAGTCAAGAGCATGAGAACATGTATATGCATATGATGGAAGTGATGAAAAATGAGTTCACCAAGATGATGAAAGGAAAGGCAGCTGAGAAGTTTAACTTCTGTCAACTTTGCACACCTGGATGACTTTGCAGGTAGTTCTGTTCTACCTAATCCTGATTTAGCATGACTAATGTAATAAATGACAATGTATGGCTAGTGGATACTGGAGCAACATGCAATATGTGCAAAAGTCTTGAACTCATGTCTGCCAGGAAACCTGTCAAAGGCTTTATCCCTGTTTTTCTGCCAGATGGAAGTGTGAGATCTGTCTCACATACAGAAAATGTCATCCTATCAGACACTATTATCCTGAAGGATTGTCTATACATTCCAAGCTTCCGATGTAGTTTACTTTCAGTGAAGAAAACTCACAGCTGACCTGAAACTTTGCTTCAAATTCTATTCTAATTTCTTCTTGGTGACTGAGTTGCAGAGTAACCAGATTATAGCCGCAGGAGAGGTCCACAAGAATTGTACATGCTTGACAGTGCATCCTTTTCAAGACAGAGAATCCTCAAGGCACAAGAGCTATATGCCTCAAGTCTTTTATCTAATAGAAATAATAGCTGTCTCAGTGGTCCAAACAATGTGTTGCTGTTGTTTCAGTCAATAAGTGGCATTGCAGGCTAGGCCACCCCTCTTTGCATGTATGATGAAACAGTTGCCCAGTTGCATTATTAATGACAAAGATCTTAGTCATATCTCAGACTGTTCTGTTTGCCCACAGTCAAAGCAGCACAAATCACCTTTTCCTTTGAGCCAGATCAGCAGCTCTTGCTGTTTTCAGATGCTCCATCTCGATGTATGGGGTCCCTACAAGCAATCAAGTATGACAGGATGTCATTATTTCCTAACAATCATAGATGACTATAGCAGGTTCACTTGGATCTTCTTGATGAAATACAAATCTCAAACTACAGACATGTTCAGAAACTATTCATTTACTGTGAAAGGCAGTATGATGCCAATGTGAAGGTTGTCCGATCAGACAATGGGTCTGAGTTACTGGCTCATCTTTTCAAGAACTCTTGTTACATAGAGGAATCATTCATCAGAAGAGCTGTCCTTATACACCACAGCAGAATGGTGTAGCCGAAAGAAAACACACAGACATATCCTTCAAGTGGCAAGATCAGTCCTTTTCAATCTAAGCTGCCAAAGGTCTTCTGGGGCGAATCTGTTCTTACTGCAGTCCATCTTCTGAATAGGCTACCTTCTCGAATGCTGAAATGGAAAAGTCCCTTTGAGATATTGCTTAGGCAAGCCACTAGATTACAGTCACCTAAGAAGCTTTGGCTGCCTTGTTTATGTCTACAATGCTGATCCTTGCCGAGACAAATTTGATGCAAGAGCTCTTCATGGGATATTTGTGGGATACCCTATTGGACAGAAGGGATATAAAGTTATTGTCCTTCCCTGAATAGGATCATTATCTCAAGGGATGTGTTTCCATGAAAGCACATTTCCTTCTTTGAACCTTGCTGAGGAGAAAACTGTTATGCCTAATGTCTGCCTTGGAGATCTTTTGATGATAGTTATGCTCAAACTGTCCCAGAGTCAATTCCTCCCTCTGGGACAACCAGTGGCCAATCTGCCCCAACTGAGTCTGCTACAGCAGATGATCATGTTACGGAGGAACATGGACAAAGAAATTTGAGACAAAGCACTAGAGCAAGGCAGCCTCCACCGTGGCTGAAGGACTTTGTGACTGTTAGCTCATGTTCACAGAACAATCTGGGCTCATCAGTACCAGTTCCCAACATCAGGCTCACCCCTGAACATGACATTTTTATGGCAAATTTGTCAACAGTCCAAGAACCATCTACATACAACCTTGCTAGAACAGACCAGAGATGGGTTGATGCAATGAATCAAGAGTTGGAGGCTCTTGAATCCAATGGAACTTGGGAGCTTGTTGATGCTCCCCGTGGGAAGAAGCTGATTGGATGCAAGTGGGTGTATCGTGTGAAATGTAATGCAGATGGGACTGTTAACAAGTATAAGGCACGTCTTGTAGCAAAAGGATTCACACAAATCGAAGGAGAGGATTATACAGAAATCTTCTCCCTGTAGCTAAAGTTGTCACAGTACGAGCCATGCTTGCTATTGCAGCTATCAAAGGCTGGTCTTTGCACCAGCTTGATGTAAACAATGCGGTTCTACATGGCTCCCTTGATGAAGAAGTGTATATGAGGTTGCCCCGGGCCATAAATCAGCAGATTCTTCGAAGGTCTGTAGGCTGCTTAAGTCTTTGTATGGCTTAAAGCAGGCATCCGCCAATGGAACTTGGAATTTACCTCCAAGCTGTTGTCATTTGGATTTGTTCAATCAGCTCATGATCATTGTTTTTTTAAACTGGTTTACAGCTCAGTACCAAGTCTTTCTACTGGTATATGTGGATGATAATCTGTTAACAGGGACTTCTGAGGCGAAAATGCATGAAGTTAAAGTCTTTTTGGATGATGCTTTCACCATCAAAGACTTGGGGACAAGCCAAATATTTCCTTGGCATGGAAATTGATAATTCTGATGCAGGCTTGTTCATCAGTCAGAGGAAATATGCTTTGGACATTCTGCGTGACACTCACATGTTGGACAGCTCGGCAGTCTCCACACCTTTGCCAGGGGGTCATATCTTTCATGCTGGTGATCAAGATTCTACTGCTCTGCTCGAAGATCCTACACAGTACAGGCGCCTCGTCGGTAGACTGCTTTATCTCAATTACACTCGGCCTGATCTTACTTTCGCCGTGCAGCAAGTGAGTCAGTTTGTTCATGCTCCGCGAGCGTCCCATTGGCAGGCTGTTCAGCACATCCTTCGATACCTAAAGCACACGCTTTCCACTGGGCTGTTTTATTCCAGAAATTGTGCTTTGGAGCTGCAAGCTTACAGTGATGCCGATTGGGGTTCTTGCCGAACCACCAGACACTCTTTGACAGGTTACTGTATCATGCTTGGGACGAATTTGATCTCTTGGAAGGCTAAGAAGCAATCAACCATCTCCTGCTCAACCGCTGAATCAGAATACAGAGCCATGGCATCCACAGTCCGAGAGCTTCGCTGGCTTTGTTTTCTTCTCTCAGATTTGCAGCTATCACCTTCTCTCCCAATTCCTCTCCATTGTGATAACAAAGCAGCCATGCATATTACATCCAATCCCGTCTTTCACGAGCGCACCAAACATATAGAGATAGACTGTCATGTGGTACGCGACCAATACAAAGCCGGCTTCATTGTGCCTACCCATGTGTCTTCTGCAATGAATCTAGCTGATCTATTTACCAAGTCACTACATCCACATGCCTTTTATTCTCTTCTGTCCAAGATGAGCTTGTGGTCACCCCACACTCATCTTGAGGGGGGGCTGAAGAAACTATAGAGCCAAATCCAAGAGGAATTTACAGGAGGATTCACAAGAACCTTTCGCAGTCCATTAAACCGTCTTGTGGTTACAAATTAGTTAGGAGGGTATTTTTGTAATTATCTGTAAATTGTAAGTAGTATAAAAGTCGCTGTGAGAACACTGTACAGAGCGCGCGTTTCAATTTCAATCAACAGAATTTCTCATTCGACTTTCTCAGTCGACTTTCTTATTGGCGCGCGAATTCCTTTGATCAAAATGGAATTCTTCAATCACCATCTTCATCGTCCTCGGCTGAGTCGAAGCCATTCCATCATTTCTTGCAGACGCCGTCGCAGTCGCCGGCTCCGGCCACGTGCTTGAAGGATCGGCCGGCGGGCCGTAATTGTCAGCCTGTTATTATTACATTCGACGCCTTTAGAACCTCTTGACGAAGCTTTTGTTAATTCTTGTTTTCGCTATTGTAAAATTGCTTTCAACTTTTGGATTATTAATAATAATAATCTATTTTCGTTTAGTAACTTCATAAAATTATAATGTATTTTCGGTAATCGTCACTATTTAATAATAATATATGTGGTAGACTCCGTGAGCAAAACAATCACGCATATTCTTTCTCATCGTTACTACAATTAGCGATATATTCCTTTCCACATTAGCATTAATTAAGAATTAAAAGTCAATATTAGCAGCCGATATTGTTTCTTGGTATAAGAAAGATTTGAATAATCAATGTCGCAATGGAAAACTTATATGTAGAAATATGATTGTATATGGCTAATCATCAAGAATAGTGAATAATTGGTTAATATATATTTATATCAAGAATACTGAACGAGAGGGTTTTGACTTTTTTTTCTAGTTGCACTAAATAATTAGACGCTAACGTTGTCAATGCATGACTGAGAAAGTTATATAGTTAGATAAGTGTTTGATGGGCTATTAAAAAATTGGAGTGATGACGAGAATGGCATGTGACATGTTTGAATGATAATATAAGAAAAGGAATATTCAGTTGATATTAGTTAAGGTAGGTGGGGATGATTGTGCGGTGGGTTGGAAAGTAACGTGTCCAAATAAAATATATAAATTCATACCATCATGCGCCATAAAAATGAATTATTACTTGCAAAAGAAACCATAATTTCGTCTTTTTTTTTTTATATCAAATATTGATAAGGCCAAAGGATCTCAATTATTTGTTGAATCAGACAAAGAATTCTACGTCTGCCAATCACACAATCAATCAACAAAACAATCCATTTGATAATAGTTGTTTTTTTTTTCCATATATATACAATATTATTATTAATTTACTAAATTGCGGCTATGTCAAGTCCTCAGATCAGTCCTATTGATCACTTTTTATTCTATTAAAATTTCTTTAGATGTCTTGCCAACAAATATGTGGTGATGATTTGGTAAAATCTTGATATCCTTTAAGCCTTAGTCCGATAGACTTTTTGGTATATATCCATGTGATTCATTTGAACTCTCATTAAGTTAGGTTAATTTAGTTCTATTTAGTTATTAATTTTTTTTGCTGATCGGATAAAAAAGGAAAGATGGGAAAATTGAATATTATTTTCTTTCTTGTTTCCTCTCCGTGGCCAAAGTCTTTTACCCGAAGGCTAGTTTGAAAATGCTAATAAACGCAAGGTAAATAATTTGGCCCAACCATAATCAAGATCTTTTCACTACAATCAACAATATCATAATTTCACAACATAAAGAGTTCCTTATAGCCGACAAGGAAAGCCCAATCTTGAGAGTGAGATAGCCAGTTATACTTCATTTTCTTGGATCTGTCAATGTCTTTCTTTACATAATCAATTCCTATAAAACCTACTATTTATTTAGTTCATAGTAGAGGTATCCTATGGCGTACGAACACGTGAGCAACGTGTGGCAAATTCATCATTATCTTTCTCCTCCGTCTTCGGCGCTGTCATGACCTCCGTTGTCCTAATTTTTCACAAAATTTACATATATATAGTAATAATAAAATATTATACAGGGAAAATTAGAAAACAAAATTCAAAAGGGTTCGTATAAACTGTATCCATATTTTTGATAAATAGTGTGTGATGGCGTGTCGAAAGGGATATGTGCGCTTTTTATTCCGAAAAAATCAACGCGTTGTTGCTGAATGCCGATTGAGTTACGAGGTAGCTGAGGTACAACGGAGGTGATGACAGCGCCAAAGAGAGAAACAACACAATAATAGCGAAATATGCTACCGTGCACATGGAAGTTTTCTCACCTCAATAGATATATGTGTGTTATATGATGACTTTGCTCTTGACAAAGACCATCATAGTAATTAATATATGAGACTTTGGTATAGAACCTCCGTCCATTTTATATAACATAAATACAACGTCGAAAGACTTGACTCTTTGCCGGACGGCCACCTTGACTTGGACAGAAGAAGGAAGAAAAAAAATTAATTAAGAAGCAATATTTATTACATGGCTTGCCATTTTTCTTTTTCCCCTGAGATTCTTGCAATAAACCACAAAATACACACATGGCGGACGCGAAACGCATGCTTTCCTCTTCACCTTCGTCTTCCTCGTCGCACACTTCTTTTTCAGCAGCGTCATATATCCTTCGACGGCCGCGAAAAATGAGACCGACGAAAGCGCTTTGCTGGCGTTCAAGTCTTTGGTGAGGGATCCATTTGGGGCTCTGAATTCTTGGAAGGAAAACCTCTCATTTCTGTACATGGCAAGGCATTACATGCGGCGGCGAAAAGAAACACTTTGATAGACTCGTCCTCAATAAATCTCACGTCCTTGGGCTTATTCGGCGTTCTTTCGCTCCATTTAGGCAACGCTTCGTCCTCAGAAGGATCGACCTTCGAAATAACAGCTTCAGAGGTCCAATTCCCAACGAAATTGGAAGGCTGGGACGCCTCGAATATCTCGACTTGAGCGAAAACGCCTTCGAAGGCGAGATTCCAAGAAACTTAACTCAGTGCGGTCGCCTTTACTACTTGAACTTGCTCCAAAACAAACTCAGCGGCGTTATATTACCAGAAATAGGCTTCATGTCCAAGCTCAGAGCTTTGGGCTTGTCTTTGAATGGGTTTTCTAGCGCCATACCTCCTTCTATAGGAAACCTTTCGTCACTTAGTCAGCTATCGTTGGTCAACTGTGGCTTGATAGGCGAAAGCCCAGAGTCGTTTGGCAATCTTCGAAACCTCTCTCTCTTATGTTGGGTAATAATAGCCTGACGGGGCGAATCCCTTACGGTCTTTTCAACATCTCGACGATTTATTACTTCTCTGTTTGGGGAAATATGCTCGAAGGTCCCATTCCTCAAGACATTGCTCTAACTCTTCCCAGCCTTAGGACGATTCACTTGTCGAGTAATAACTTCAGCGGGGAAATTCCTAGGTCTTTGTCGAACGCTACGAAGCTTGAGACTTTGAACCTATCTTGGAACAAATTTACTGGGCCGATGTTGAATAATCTCGACAACCTCACGAACCTACTGTTCTTTCTTGTGCAGTTAATGATGTCTCCGGCGACCTCAGTTTCATGTCTTCTCTGACGAACAGTAAAAGGCTGAGAGTTCTTGCCGTAGATCAAACTCTTCTCAGAGGTTCTTTGCCCGATTCTGTCGCAAATCTTTCGACCCAACTCTACGCTTTATCCATGTATAACACTCAGATACATGGTAACATTCCACCTGGGATTGGAAACCTCGTCGGCTTAGCTTACTTAGTCATGTCTAACAACTACCTATCTGGTCCAATTCCGTCTTCCATTGGCAACCTTGTTAGGTTGCAAGAACTTGATTTAGGAGCAATATGCTGAGTGAGATTCCAAGCTCCATAGGTAATTTAGTCTCTCTGAATCTCCTAAACATGAGCAACAACAATATATCTGGCAGCATACCTTTGAGTCTCAGAAACTGTGGCAGCTTGGTAACTCTTGATATTTCTCTCAACAATTTAAGCGGGTCGATACCTAGTGGGCTATTGAGTCTGTCTTCGATTTCAATCATCTTCGATCTAAGCTTTAATGCACTCAGTGGCCCTATTCCATCAGAGGTTGGGATGCTGAGAAATCTCGGTGCCTGATTTGTCCAACAACAATCAGTCAGGGGCGATTCCAAGCACTTTGAGCAGATGTGTGAGCCTCGAAAATCTAAACCTCGAAGGGAATTTTCTTGAAGGGAATATACCAGATGGGCTAAGGGAACTAAGGGGTCTACAAGTTTTGGCCCTTTCAAGAAATCAACTGACTGGGCAAGTCCCAACTTTTGTAGCAGAAATGCACTTATCGTATTGAATCTCTCATTCAATAGGTTGCAAGGAGAGGTACCAAACTCAAGGAGTTTTCAGCAACGGAAGTGCAGTTTCATTAGCTGGTAATATAGATTTATGCGGAGTGTACCTGAGCTGAAACTTCAGTCATGCCCATCGCCAAAATCCCCAAAGAGAAAATTCCCAAAGCTTCTGTTGATAGGAATAATCCCTATACTGGCCATCATAGCAATTTCCCTATACATATTTTTCCACAGAATAAGAAAACTTCACCTGAGAAAAAGAAAGATTTCGATCCCATCATCAGCTACTGCAAGCCAGTTATGAGGCTTTCGTATGCAGATCTTCTGAAAGCCACAGATGGATTCTCAGAGGAAAACTTGATTGGTCTCGGAAGGTTTGGCTCGGTGTACAGAGGAATACTGCCCGGAGAAGATGAAACGACGGTGGCTGTTAAGGTTCTGAACCTTAACGTCAGAGGAGCTTCAAAGAGTTTCATAGCCGAGTGCAATGCTCTGAGGGAAGTAAGGCACCGAAACCTACTGAAACTCCTCAGCATATGCGTCAGCACAGACTTCAATGGCGAGGAATTTAAGGCGTTGATCTATGAGTACAAACACGAGGAAGCTTAGACAAGTGGCTGCATAATGAAGACGGAGGTGTAAGAACAATGCAACTTACGATGATTCAGAGATTGAACATCGCCGTCGACATCGCATCTGCGCTGGAGTACTTACATTGCGGTACCGATTCGACTGTGGTTCACGGCGATCTGAAGCCGAGCAATATACTCTTAGCGACGATTTCACTGCCCACGTCGGCGATTTCGGACTAGCCCAAGTTATTATTACCAGTCTAAGCGAAGAAAGACTTCCACGCGCATCATCATCAGAGCAGCTCGGCGGCGATAAAGGGGACCATAGGCTACATCCCTCCAGGTATTGCCTTATCGATCGAAACCTGGCCATGGTTGAATTGAAACTACCGTTTTGCCTAATAACTTCGAAAAAGTTTAAGGTACAACATTCAAATGCCCACGTACGTTTGTTTTAATGCCTGCCTAGGAGTACGGATAAAATCCCCTCACCAATAAGATGTATCGTTTATGTCCCACTTTGTAGAATTTAAGCAAAATCGTACTTATTATAATTATAGAAATATCTAAGATATGATATCAACTTCATCATTATACAAATCATTTTGCAACTTTGTTTGGTCAATTAGTTTAACTATTCGAGAAAAATATACTATTTCAAGAAAAAAAAATATCTTGAATATTCTAATTTTTTTTACGCCTTATATTTAATAAAAGTAGATAGATTAAATAAGATAAAAACAATTCATTGAGGGTATGATAAAGACTTTACTTGTTAATATGTGTGTAATTTCCTTCACTTCTATTTAAAATCAGATTTAGAATCAGAGCGAGTTTATTTTTATTTCCAACCCGTCTATCATGCCCATGCTCATTTCCTTTTGTCCGTCCATAAATGCATCGTCTTGAGGATTCATACCACGTATTGGCTTGAGTTTTTTTTTTTTTCTTTTTTTTTAATATATAACATAAACGATAGCTTATATTGGCTTGAGTTTTGATACTACGCTAAATGCTCATTTCACCTAAAACTTTAAACGTGTACAATATAGATTTACGTTTTTATTTTTATATATCCTATTACCTAAATTTTATGTTCCTTTTTGACTATCCTAAGAATATGGCATGGAGGGCAATGTTTCGATGCAAGGAGACGTATATAGCTTCGGGATTCTTCTCCTCGAGATGTTTACGGGCAAGAGGCCTACGGATGACGAGCTCGAGGGCCATGAAAATCTTCGCAGTTTCGTCAGCAGTGCCTTAGGAAGAAGATGCATAACTGACGCTGTTGATCCCGAGATCGTGCGAATGGAGTCGGGCGTAGACGATAGAAATATCGAAGATTGCATGATACTCGTTTTAGGGGTGGATTGTCGTGCTCGACGCAAATCCCGAGAGAGAGAATGTTGATGATCGACGCCGTGGTTGAGCTGAACAAGGCGAGGACGGCGTATCTCGCCCGAGAACGTCGATAAAGTGCGAAGTTTTCTATATGGTTAAAAAAGCTTTTGGCCAGTTCATCACGGCCTATTCCACAAGGCCATGTAATTTTTAGGACACGATTTTTAGTGTTTGAAGGCTTGACTTGTATGATCAACGTTTATGTATTTGGGCCTCACCTTAGTTAAAACATGTGGCCACCATGTAAAAACGACTATGGCCGGCTCAATCACGATGTATATAAAACGCTGGTCAACCAGTCATATAGAAATCCACCCACCCGCCCTCAAAATTATCTCAACTCATATATATTCTTCTACTCTATTATATTAAGCGTGAATGGTGTGTATAAACTGTCATTGACCTGTCAATTTTATAAAAAGTAAAATAAAATTAAGAAATAAACATCCACAAACTATATTTACTATACGTAGTTTACTATTTTTAGTTAATATATATAATACTTATAATTTATATATATACATAATTAAATTTAAATTATAATTACCATATACCTTAACTGTGAAGAATACGTCTGTGTACGGTTCTAATTTGTTTTTAACTTTATTTATTTTTCTAATGTGGAATTGATATTTTTATTATAAAAGTTAATTTTGTCTATTTACATTTATAACGTAATTTAACAAAAAAAAGTTACATTATATTAGTAAATTTAACAGAATTAAAAGTAATTGAACGCCGTGACATAAATAGCCATGGATAATTCGTTAAAAGGCCAAATACCTAATTTTGGGTCAATAAATGAAAATGAATTTTCAGAAAAAGAAATATAAAAATGAATTACAAAAAATTGTATAGAGGACCCACTGCGGTCCGAAACAAAAAAAAAACTAATTAATAGAATAAAATGACCCAAACTAGTTTTTTTAAAGAGCCCAGCACACCATCACGTTTATCCACAAACATGCCCTAGCCCCTATTCATCTTCTTCAGCTGGGTAGATGGAAAATCAGCCCCTAGCCACAGTACGCCTAAGGGGTAAGCCGGCCGACCGGAGGGGCAGCAGACCCCCCGAACCCGCTGTAGACCTGTCCCTGTCTCCACCGTCGCCATATCTGAAACTGGTAATCAAACCCTAGTGTGCGCGATTTCACGCGCCGCCGGCGCCGGCGATTCTAACCAAGAACCGCCATATCTTCTCTCAACTGCACAGTTTTTTCCTCAGAGAATGCGATTCAGCTCGCCCATCCCTTCGATTCGATTTCTGGGATTGTCGGCGGAGATGGGTTCTCTGTGCGTTGACTTCGTCTCCGACATCAGTTCTGATTTGCTGGAGATTTCTAACATAGGAAGCTACGACATGAGTTACAAAAAGGATTTACCTCGGCCCAACTCTGTGAGACTTAATTCACGAAACAAGAGAATTACAGAAATGATGTTATTTGATAATGTTACAAATTGAGTTTGTAAAACTATTACAAAACTAATCAACTTTTTTTATTCTAACTATTTCAATTTCCATTTTAACCACGAAAACTTAAAATTATAAATCACTATTGTTATCTTCAAATAGCACAACACTTGTTAATAATTAAACATTTACCCCAACTTATATATTAAAAATATATTACTTAAAGAAACAGTCAAAAGAAATATTGACCTAACATACGTAGAAAACTCACGCGAACTTAGTGAACACGATCTTGTTTGGTGCTGATGAAATCGGCAGCGTTTTCTGTAGTCTTTGCACTGCTAAATAGTAGTTTTACATGAAGTACTAATAAAGGGCTACAATCAGGCCACTAATTTAGCCTAAACTAATAAGGAAAACACAATCTCCTCCTAAGCTAAGTACAATCTTCTCTCAAGGTAAGGCTAAACCAATTAAAGGAAAGTAAATCACAGGGATTATTCCTACAATCTCCTCATAAGCCTTGTGTCCTTGATGTCGATTAGGCCGATCTTACGGCGTAGCTCATGAAACTTGATCCTTCCAAGCGGCTTCGTTGGAATGTCGCCCAGCTGATCCTCGCTTCTGATGAACTCTACTCAATTAAGCCTTCTTCTGCAGTCTCCCGGACGAAGTGATATTTCACTCGATGTTCTTACCCTGTCCGTGGAGTACTGGATTCTTGATCAAGCCAATGGCGGACTTATTGTCCATCCTCAGTATTGGCGCTCTTGCTGCTGTTCCCAGCACCTCAGACAAAACACGAGCGAGCCACAATGCTTGACAAGCAGCGTTAGCAGTTGCTATATACTCCGCCTCACAGTTGGACTGAGCCAACACCTTCTGCTTCATGGATTGCCAGGTGATCGGGCTGCCGCTGAGGAAGAAAATCACGTCAGTTGTGCTTTTACTTGCATCAACATCCCCAGCGTAATCAATGTCGCTGAAGCCTGTTAGATAAGACTCCACCTTCTCCCTCCTGCCGAACCAGAGTCCCCAACCTTGGGTCTCGGCCACAGGATGCGCTTCACAGCTGTGAGGTGTTCCTCGCGTGGATCCTCCAAGAACCGACTCACATAGCCAACACCAAACGCAAGGTCAGGGCGAGTGTTGACCAAATACCTCAAGCTCCCGACAACGCTCCTGTACGCCGTCGCATCGCCGGTGGCTCTACCCTGAGCTTGCTCAACTTCAAGCGCGGTTACATGGGCACGTGACAGGGGTTACACCCTTCCATGCCGCTATTCTCTAGGATCTTGCCGGGGTATGCGCCCTGGCTCAGCGAGATCCCCATCTCGCCCTGCTTCACTTCAATGTCGAGGTAGTAGTGAAGCAGGCTGAGGTCACTCATCTTGAACGCGGCCGCCATCTCCTCCTTGAATGACTTGATGTCGCCGCCGTTCGAGCCGGTGATCACGAGGTCATCGACATAGACCTCAATCACCAGCTGCTTGCCGTCGTTCTGCCTGTAGATGGCGTGTTCCGACGAGCACTTCCTGAAGTCGAACGACAACAGCGTGCTGTCCAGCTTCGCTTCCACGCGTGCGGCGCTTGATGCAGCCCGTACAGTGCCTTTCGGAGCTTGAGCACCTTGTGCTCCTTGCCGGTGATGACAAACCCCGGCTACTGGTCGACGTAGACCTCCTCCTCCAGGTCACCGTTCAAGAACGCCGACATGACGTTCATGCGGTGCACCTCCAACCCTTCGTGCGCCGCGAGGGCGATGATCAGGCGTACCGAGTCCAACGCTCCACCATCGTGAACACTTCGTCGTAGTCGATGTCGTGCCACTGTGCTTAACCCTTCACCACGAGGCGCGCCTTATGCTTGGGCACCGCCCCGTGGTCCTCTTCACCTTGAAGACCACTTCAAGCCGATAGCCAGGCGACCAGGCGGGAGGTCGGCGAGGGACCACGTCCGGTTGTCCTCAGTCGAGTCCTTCTCCTCCATCATCGCCTTCCTCCAACTGGGGCTGCCCGCCTCCGCGAACGACGAAGGACATGGCGTGGAGCTACTCCACCACCAGTGCCCGTGCCCGTGCCCGTGCCCGATGATGTTGTCGATCCTCCAAAACTGGAGGGGAGCGTCGTCGTCGTGGTCAGCGTCCAGGTGCTCAACGGCCTCGCTCGGCGGTGAGGCGAACTCCATCTCCTGTGCCCGTCGAATCCCGCAGGTACAGCACCTCCGCCTCCATAAGGCGCTGCCGCCGGCGTCGGCTCGCCCTCCTGGGTTGCAGTCCCAGGTGACTTCCGGGCACCGGAGGTCCCTGGTTCGCGATGGAGTACTCCACTGTGAGTACGTCTTCGTCACCGTTCGGCTCCACATTGACCTCTACAGAGCCCCAGTCCCTCTGGGCTCCGTCAAACGAACACTACGTTGCGCGTCATGTGGATACGCTTCGTGACATGGTCGTACACACGGACGCCTTGGAGCTGCGCTCGTAGCCGATGAAGATCATCTTGCAGCCCACGATCCTCGAGGTTCTTCATATGCGGTGTTGTGTCCCGGACGTAGACGATGCAGCCGAATATCCTCAGGTGATGCATCGTCGGCTTCTTCCCATGCCACGATTCGAACGGCGTCATGCCGTCCACGCTCTCCGTTGGGCACCGGTTGAGGATGTATACCCGGTGGTCACGGCCTCGCCCCAGAACCACCCCGGCAGCCCTTTCGCCTTGAGCATACTCCTTGCTGTTGCCACCACCGTCCCATTCCGTCGCTCGACCATGCCGTTCTGCTGCGGTTTGTATGGTGCGGTGTGTTGGCGATGTATCATTTCTCCCGCGCAGTACTCTGCCCGTGCTTCGAGTTCCTTGATGGCAGCCGCGACACGATCCTTTGAAGAGATCGTGGCTACCCACATGTATCGGCTGAGGTCGTCGACGAGCAACAAGAAGTACTTGTTGCCGCTTGGAGTCGCGGACGTGATCGGCCCGCACAGATCGCCGTGCACAAGCTCAAGTCGCTGCTTCGCGCAACTCTGCCTTCACCGAAAATGGGTGCGCCTCTGCTTCCAGCTAGGCATGCGTCGCACAGTTGGTCCACCTGCCCGATCTCCGGCAGGCCGCGCACCAGCTCCTTCCGAGCTAGCTTTCGAAGCGCCGCCATGTTGACATGGCAGAAGCAATCATGCCAGCGCCACACCACCTCGTCGCCGTGCCCGCGCCTGCTCACCACTAAGCACGTCAGCTGTGCTATTTTGATCCAGAGCAGGCACAGGCGGTTCGCCTCGCGCGTCACCCTTGCCAACAGTTGACCGCCGAGCTCCCGAATCCTCATCACGCCAGCGTCAATGTCGATCTTGAAGTGGACCTCGTCGAGCTGGCCCTGGCTCACGATGTTCATCGTCAGTCGGAGAATGAAGTAGACCCCGGCGAACGACCGGAGCTCCCCATTTTTGCACACGAAGACGACGGTGCCCCGCCCTTCAATCGCAGTGTCGCGCACCACCACGTCGAGCTTCAAGAAGGCGGCCCTGGCCCGGACATGTAATTGGTTGCCCCCGAGTCCAGGACCCACATCTCCGCCTCCCGTTCCTCTTCTTCCCCGAGCTGCGAGAACACCTTCTTTTCGCGGATCTCGATCTGGGCCACCGACGATGCCTGGCCAGATCCGCCTCCTCCATGCTGATGCGATGCTCCCAGCGGCGCCGATCAGCCCTGGCGAGCGGCTCGACCACCGATGAGGGCGGCGCCAACGAAGTTGCCGTCGATCGGTGTCGGTGGGGAGAGAATGGGGGAGCACCTTGCGGTGTCGGCTCCTCCATCCTGGACCGCATAGGCCTGCTCCTTCTTAGGCCTCGACCCGCACTCCCGGGCCCAATGGCCCAGCTTCCCGCACTCCCGGGCCCAATGGCCCAGCTTCCCGCACCGACGGCATTCGTCGCCCGTGGGGTTGTTTGAGATCGGCGACAGCTTGCCCTCATGCTGTAGTGACGTCGGCGGTCCATCCAGCTCTTCCTCCGCCTCTTGCAATTGCCCGGTGAGACCGGCGACCATCATAGTGGATGGATCGAGCAGCGTCTTGATCGCAATCGCGATCTGCTTGAAGCGGGGAGGTAGACTCTGTAGCATCTTGGCTACGATTTCCTTGTCATTCACCTCATCCCCAATGTGGTGAGGTGCGCCGCCATGCCATTGAGGCGCAGCGCGAACTCTTCGACGGTCTCGCCGTCGTTGAACGTGGCGAGGTCAAATTTGCAACGCAGCTGCTGCGCAGTTGCCTTCTTCACACGACCGTCCCCGATCCGCATGGTCACGATCGCGTCCCAGGCCTCCTTGGCCGTCTCCTTGGAGCCCATCATGTCTTCCTGCTCATCGGCAGTGCCCTTCTTGATGGCGTTTCATAGCGCTCTCGCCTTCAACTTCACCTTCATCAGGAGTGTCAGTCGGAGTAATTGGTCTTGGTGAGAACGGGGTAGCTATTCCCGCCGCCACCTCACGAATCACTCGCTGGATCACAATTCACAGTGCCGGAGGCATCGACTTTCTTGCTTCCATCGCCCATGGTCCCTGGATGAAACTTTCTATGATACCAATTGTTAAAAACCTCACGCGAACACAATGAACACGATCTTGTTTGGTGCTGCTGAAATCGGCAGCGTTTTCTGTAGTCTTTGCACTGTTTAAATAGTAGTTTACATGGAAACTGATGAATGCCTACAATCAGGCCACTAATTTAGCCTAAACTAATAAGAAAAACACAATCTCCTCCAAAGCTAAGTACAATCTTCTCCTAAGCTAAGCCTAAGCCAAAGGAAAGTTAATCACAAGGATTATTCCTACAACATAGACTCCCACGTTTGGCTTGGCTAATAGAAGACATCACGGTAAGAAGAGATAATACTTTTCTTTTCAAGGTAGTAAGAAGAGATATATGGTAGTTGTTCGATTTCCTTTATAAACAAAGATGTAAATTAGTTTTGGTTTCCTAGCTCATCATGTTTTACAGCGAGTCGATTCATCATGTGGTTGTGTGATTCAATTTAGTTATCAATTATTCACACATGTTGCAATTCGCTGGTAATATATTCGACTTGCAAAATTATGATTTTAATGGAATGCTCGATGAATTTAATGGAATACTGAAAAGCTAATTTTAGTTATGTTATTTGTCTTTGACTAGCATTAGCTATGATATTAATGGGGCTCGTTGAACTTCGTTATGTGATGTTGATTGATTACAGTATAGTTTTGACCGAATTGTTCTAAAATTTCAGATTTCAATTTGCAGGAACTATGTCGGGTTCAGTTATATGACGCTATATTGGGGTGGTAATTAACCACAATTGGTGATCACACATGATATGATCAAGCTCCAAAAGATAGTAGAGTATTTCCACGCAATATTTCATTTTATACACTGTTAACTCAATTACGAGAAATTAGCGGAGTGCATGACAGTTTATCGAAGGTGTACGTGTAGTATATGGCAATAGATGATACAAATCATGTTGGTTCTTTCTTCCACGCCATAGATAGTGATGGATTGCTTACTTACGTCTTTGATATGCAACATAATGCAACGGGTTTAAACATGTACGTTGAAGAGGTTTCCGTGACAGAGATTCCAGGTATATTTTGGTTTTTATTATTTTTCAGTCTATTTTTGACTTCATTTCTAAGACGTTTTTCACTATATGCAGTGGTCATTCAGAAATTTCTCTTTAAGATCAACCGTTTGAAAATGAGCCACAACTTGAGACACCTATAGATGCTTCTACAGAGGATCATCCATCGTGGAACCCAAGATATTTATTTACATCTTATGTGCCTCCCATTTAACAGATTCCATTGGCACTCCAAACAAAGTCGACAATGGTAACAATGAGTATTTATTTGATACAACTACATGCTTTGACTCATAAAGAGGATCTTCAGTTGGCAGTTCAAAGATATTGTATAGAAGTAACTAGAAGGTCGTATATTGTGAAAACTAGTACTCGAAAAGTCTGGGAGGTGCGATGTCCACAAGAAAAAGGTATATGGCCTTCCAATTGGAGAATCGGAGGTATATTGAAGAAAAAATCACAAATGTGGAAGGTCTCTATGTACGAAAGGGAGCACAAATGCTATATTCGTTTAATCAATATTTTTTGCTTAATATAGTTGTAGAAGGAATTCTTGTGTATCTATGAGCCAAGCCAAGGAAATAAGTTGATCGATCATATTCATAGATATCAAACTCACGTGGGAGGGGTACCACGGTCACGCCAAGTATTTTTATTTTTCTTTTGATTATTTCTTTAAGTAATATATTTTTAATATATATAAGTTAAAATAAGTTGGGGTAAAATTTTAATTGTTAACCAGTGTTGTGCTATTTGAAGATAACAATATTGAAAATTTGTAATTTTAAGTATTTTCATGGTTAAAATGAAAATAAGAATAGTTAGAATTAAAAAAGTTTATTAGTTTTGTAATAGGTTTAAAAACTCAACTAGTTTTGTAATTCCATTCTCAAAATAACATTATTTCTGTAATTCTCTCTTAAGGAAACTCACATATATGTGGACTGCTCAGAGTTCGAACTCAATCCAATGCTGGCAATGGCCGGATTTTGAATAATATGATTGCATATGGCTAATCATTGTTAATATATATTTTTATATCAAGAATACTTGAACGATAGGGTTTTGACTTTTTTTTTCCTGTTGATCATACGAGCATCTCCAACCCATAACATAAAAAAACAGTCAATTTTACAGAAAATACAGTTGCTACAATACTTTTACTCCAACCCATAAATTCTATTTCGACACTAATTTTTACTCAACCCCTAACTCTAATTTTACATAGAAATTGAAATTCATATTTATTGCTATCATAATTGACTTATTGAACTTTAAATTATAATGTTTATGTCAATATATTATAATTATTAAATTAAATAAATTAAATAAATTATAAAATTGGCATATTATTTAATTTAACTTTATTAAAGAACGAAAAATATCATTAAATAAACGAAAATTAATATTATTTTTACTTCTTTTATTATAAAATATCAAATATTTAAAATATTAATAAATATTAAAAATATTAATAAATATTTTTTATTATTTAAAATATAAATAAATAGAAACTGCCACTTTATTTTTGTATTCAAAATTGTGTGTACTCTACATTTATAGTATCTCTGCTCATCAACACAATATTTATTTAAATATAAGTCCCATTGGGGTAAGACGTACTATTTTTATGTTTTACAAAAAAATAAAGTACTCATCGGAAATGGTCTAACTAATTATAACGTTGTCATTAATAATATGCATGACTGAGAAAGTTATATAGTTAGATAAATGTTGGATGGGCTATTAAAAAATGGGTTAATTAAGTTTCAGGTCCATTTAGCATATTTTCAGTATGATTCAGACCCTTGTCAGAAAAGTTATAGTTTTAAGGATCCAAGTAATATTTCTTTAGAGATAAGGACCCTTTCACATTAAAAAGACATATTTATCCATTGTAGATGCAAAAATTACGAAGTATTGCCATCGTCTTCTCCAAACGAACGAAACAAACATACATGCTCAAACTTGTCGACATTAGTGACCGAATAAGATTAAATCGACATCAATTTATCATGGGTCCTCATAACCAAGGAAAAGTTTTTTATGTTTATGTTGGAAAAAACCTTCAAATTCAATTTTCGGTGAAAAATGAGTAAGATCCCGACTTTAATGCTCGAATAATGTGGATTGAACTTAATTTGGATATGAGTGTTAATAATCGACAAGAATTATCGATGCTAGTCACAGAATATCGATGAATTTTGATGCGACCTAAGATTGAAACGTTTTCCATTTCAGTAACACATCATGCTACCTGGGCAACACTTTGTGCAATTAATATATAACACTTATTTAGTACAATTCTTTCTGCTACCTGAAACGTTAGAAAACAGTACCTGACTAACAATTCTATACTTCTCTAATACAAATCGTTTACATTAGTAACTCATAAGTTAAATAAATAACAAATATATCACTAAAAATAACAGATCTGGAAAATGTTATTTTAACGTGATTTGCTGATATCGCAAATGTTACGAAAAACACCACTACAAAAAGCTAAAGTCGCAGAAATGTCGACATTATTGATGTTTATACTGAAATATTACTTCAAACCCAATTCGAAAATCTAGTGGTGGAAACTCAGCTTTAATTGTCGAAAATTGAGAAATAAACTCAGTTTGATTATCTATCTTAATAATGAACGAAAAATTTTGATGTTAATTATAGAATAGATAAAAACAACCGACGAATAGATAAAAAACTACCGACGACACCCAAAAATCAATGAAGCCAGTAGGATCTCCCACATTATTGATCGAATATTGTTAAATTGACCTCAATTTCTCATGGATTTTCATAATCAATTCATACAAAAAGTCTCTATTTAATGGCCGAATAATGTCAATCACTTCAATTTGTACATGGGTCCTAGTAATCTACGAGAACTATTGATGTTAACGAAGAAGTATCGAAGATTGAAACGTTTTCAAATTATACGCTACATGTGTAACACTTCATACAACATTTATAACAAAAGTGATTTAGAGCATAACGTATATTGCTGCGAAGTTAACACATCATTCAGAGAAAGTAACACTTCATGTAAAGATAGCGAGAAGATTACATGAATCGCCAACGACCCTAAAAACCAGCTGAGATCCGCTGAAATCTCGACGTTATCGGCCGAATTAGGTTAAATCGACATCAATTTCTCATGGGTCTTAATAATAAAGGAAATTTGTTGATGTTTGTACCGAAATATTCAAATCCAATTCGAAAATCTAGTGGTGGTATCTCAACTTTAATTGTCGAATATTGAGAATAAAACTCAGTTTGATTATATATCTTAATAATGAATGGAAAATCCAAAATATTAACGTAGTAACACTTTTTGTAGTAATTATAACACATTTACATGTAAAGAAACACTTTATTAAGAATGTTCTAGAAGGTTCTTGACTGTCAGAGAAGTTAACAGAACCGTCAGAAAATTGTAAGAGGATTTTTTAGAATAATATCACATTACCTGCAAATAATACCACATGTCTGATAGAAAGAAACAATACCAACCAAATTTATGACACATTGTTTGGTACAGATATCCAAAAATTCGCTTTTCACGTGTCTAATTTGTACGTAAATGCACATTTTTTCAAATGTATAAGATTTATGTTCATATAAGTATGTGATTAATGAAGTTAAACCACCAAATTCCTTTAAAAGACATGTTATGCAAATGTTGATGTCAATATGTGAAAATTGATATCAATAGTCATGTAAACATATAGTCACTCATTGCAAAATATAGATTATCATATCTCCAATGGAACATAACATTATGAGTTACATCACGAACGTATTCAAAGTTCGACATTAAACCACGAAAAATATTTTATAGATCATAAACCCTAAACTCAAAACCTCGAACACTAGATCCGAGGCTCGAACCCTAAACGCTAAACTCGAAACCCCGACAGTAACATTTTAATATGATCAGTAACATATGAAGTGGACAAAAAAAAGCAGAAATTGATATGTAGGTAACAAAGCACTCCAATACGAGTAACCCAATACATAGTCACAATAACAGTTTAATATGTAATTAGTTTAGGTTATGATTTTCCATTTAGATTGTAAATACGCTACATTCACAAATATATAAATTTACGAAGTTATATAAAAATGTATTAGTTTTCGCAGAAAAATACGTGGAGGCTATGTTAGAATTAAAGAAGTTGAAGTTAATTGTAAGAAAACAAGTACGCCGCTTCTTCAAAAGAAGATCATATTATACGAAGTTGATTCTACTTACTGAAAACGTTGTGGATATGAACTATTAGTTGTTTATTATAATCCACATGGTCGGTCTAACATAAATGATTCAACAAAATTAATGATATCTTCATTAGTCTTAAACGCAAACCCTAAATTATATACCCTAACTATTAAACTCTAATTTCTAAATCTTAAATAATAAAATATAATTTAAAATATGGTTTCTACCATAAACCATATTACGAAGAACGTACTGTGAAATCTTAGACCCTTGATCCTACAAATTAACGTTTACCCGTCTACCTTAATCCACAAACTATAAAAATTCTGGTAACATATAAACCTATAATTAGTAACAGCTACATACATAGCTGGTAACAAATAATCTATGCTTGATTTTATTTGGACTCTCCCGCCAAAAATTCATCTCATTCTGGTTTTCTCGCCCGAAATTTCACCGTTTAGTAACATATTTAGGCAAAATAGTAACAGAAAAGCATATAATAGTAACAGATTCTGGAAATTTTACAAATCCCGCCAAAACGAAAAAAATACACCCCACTTCCCTCTAGACCCCATTTCAACAAGAAAAAAGCACACTCATTCTTCATTTAATTATAATTTAGTAACTATTTTTATGCTCCAAGTAACGGTTAGTCGTTACGCAGTAACAATACCAATTTATTATCGATATACCACAATCTACCAAACTATAATCAGCCAATACCGTTAAAGCGCGACATAGTAACACGTGTTTTGAATTTAGTAACAGTTGTTCATCACCTCAATTCACGAACATCTGGATTTGTGCTTGATTTCGATGTCTTTCATACCACATGCATTACACCACTTACGGTTTAGGAGTTAACAATTGACACAAATGTCGAATAATGGCGTAATAAAATATACCCAAATTATTGGGGTCGACCATATTTTCGCGAAATTAAATAATGAACATCAGAAGAACGAGCAAACAAGGTGCCACACCGAGCTGCACATACTTTGGGTACTTCGAATTTATACATGTTAGATGTAATCGTTGACAAAAACGGCTTTGATTTCATCTTATTTTCGCGATTAGAACCCTAAATATAAAGATAAAAATTCATTACAAATTTTACATCTTGCGTCGTCGATACCACAATACATCCTACCTTACACGCCGAAATTGGTTGGTTGATGGACATTCGAAATTTTGAAGCTCGATTCACTGTGAAAACGAGATTCATAAAATAAAAATTCCCTGTCGATAAGATTTTACTGCATCTTAGTAACAGATAATGGATGAAAAATAACAGTTCACTTTACGGACATAACAATATAATCTAACTGCGTAACTTAAAGTGACCGTAAATAACTCTTATTATAATATGTAATCATATTTATAATCCTTAACTCTACTATTTACAAAAGTTGTCCTTTAAACTAATAAAATTCTGACAGGACCCTGAAAACTAATAAAATACTGACAAGGGCCTGAACGAAAATTAGCCCTTAAAAATTTGGAATGATGACGAGAATAGCACGTGACATGTCTTGAATGATAATATAAGAAAAGGAATATTTAGTTGATATTAGTTAAAGGTAGCTGGGGATTAGGTTTGGGGCGGGTTCGAGGCGGGGATCTAATCCCCGTCCCGTCCCCGCGAGGCAAACGGGGACGAAATCGTCCCGTCCCCGCGAGGATCCCCGCCCCGTCCTAATTTTTTTAAAATTAATTATATCTATATTTTAATATTATTTATATTATTTAAACAATATTGTAATTCTATTTTTTGGAGCTACTAAAATAAAATAGAAAAAATAGGGTAAAAAGTATAGAAAGTATCATATTTATATTATTTTAATAGTATCCAAAGTATATTTAATATTATTTATCGTATAATAATATTAATTAAATATAATATATATTATTTTAATAATCAGGGCGGAGCGGGGACCGGGACTGGGATATCCGCGAGGAAAAATTTCCCCCATCCCCGCCCCGCGGGGGTAGAATAGTGGAAATTGCCCGTCCCGTTCGGGCCGGATCCCCGCGGGGACGTGGAATCTCCGCCCCATTGACAACCCAAGTGGGGATGATTGTGTGGTGGGTTGTCTAATAAAATATATAATTTCATAGCGTCATAAGCAATATATAAATATTTACTTGCAAAAGAAACCATAGTTTCGTGTTTTAACAAATAAAGATAAGGCCAAAGGATCAATATTTGTTGAATCCGACAAAGAATTCTATGTCAGCCAATGCATATTTAGATCAATCAACAAAACAATACATTGAAAAGAATTTTCTTTTCTCTTTTCTTTTTTTCCATATATTATTAATTTATATATTATTGCGGCTTGGTCAAGTCCGGAATCAATCTCCCATTCGTATTAAATTTTCTAATTATAACTTGCAAAGAAAATATGTGGTATGAAGTATGATTGATGATTTGGTAAATTCTTGATATAAGCGTTAGTCCAATGACTTTTTAGTACATATCCATGTGATTCATTTGATCTCTCTTAGTCATATCCCATGTGATGATGATTCGAAACTCATTAAGTTTGGTTTAATTAATTTTATCGATTATTGCTGATTGAATTTAAAAAGAATGATGGAAAATTGAATTATTGTATGTGAGGTAGTATCATCTCTACAAATGCTTTCGGACTAATACTTATTTTTATTATGCCTATTGTTCAAACTCTATATAGACTAGTCAACGAATTTAAATAAATTCCCCACTTTTGGCCCAACCATAATAAGAATCTTTGTCTATAAATCAATATCATTATTTGGTAAATTAGAGAGGTCCCTATAGGCGACAAGGCAAAGCCCAACGGATAACTAGAGATAGCCCATATATTAATGGAGTTCGAACCTAAATTATCATGTAACGAGGCAATTTCTTGTCACGAGTTATATAATATGATTTTAATCATTAACTATTGTTATTACTTGGCAAAGCAAAGAGGGCAACTGAATTGTTCGAATTTCAATTTTCCTTCCTGACTTGACCGTGTAAAACACACGCGGACGCGCATGTGTACGCGCTACACGTTGCATCACTTGACGTATGGTGGTTGGTAGGCTCGCAACGTCGCCATTATTTATTCAAGGGACGATTGGATTTAAGGCCCGTTGTATTTTTAAATCAGGGTCTAGGTCCATGTTAGAGGAAAAATAGTTTAAAGGACCCATTTCATAATTTAAGTTAGAATTAAGGTTGTGGGACGAAAATACCCTTATAAAGAGTAGTAATGAAGTGGTATCCAGCGCCCCAATTCTGTTATCAAATTCCAATATATTGTTATCAGTTATCACATAACAGGAAGTGTTACTCAGCACAATATCATATGGCTAATAAGTGTTATTAACAGGGTAACATGAGTTTTGACAATCGAAATAAGCATCCGCTGAAAATATAAGAGTTTATTTTGATATTACGTCGTCAAATATAAGATTTGCGAGGGTATGCTTCGAATCTAATTGACGCGAATACGAAATAAAAAAAAAGTAAATCCATCCATATTTTCGGCTAAAATTGCAGCTAATATGTATAAATTCGAGCCCATAGCTTGGATATTACGTCGCGCCACCGTGTCGGATCAATCGTTCGTCATTCGAGGTTAATGGAGCTGAAAATGAAATCGCTCGAAAATTTTGGCGTAAATAAATGTTTCTTGAAGTGGTACGAATTTTAAATGATTTGTCATTGCGAAACAAATAAGAGGTATCTCACGTGAAACATGTAGAACTATATATTTTTTTAAGAAGGGGTATCTCAAAGCGGATTTAAGTGTTACCTGTTGTCCTCTATTTGGTATCGAAACACTTCATCCTTTCTGGATAACACTTCCTTATTTATGGATAACACTTTTGCTATTTCCACAGGAACATGTTATTTCGTTTGAAATTAAGTGTTACTTTTTTTGGCAACATTCGTTAAAAGCACTGTAGAAATTGTTACTCGATATGCACAAATGGTTATCCAGAAAATTGTTAATTTCCAAACGTTTCAATTTGGACCACGTCAAATATTTACCCGATTTATGCGGAATCACTAAGGGGTCTCCTGTACCACTTCTCCGTTCAACATTACCACTTCATGGATCTACAAAATGTTGTACCACTTCACTGTCACCAGTACCACTTCATGGGTCTACATTACCACTTCATTGTTCACCAGTACCACTTCATGGGTCTACAGTACCACTTTATGGATCTACAGTACCACTTCATGTACACTCTATACCACTTCGTCATGGTTGCTTTGCTCGTTTGAAGAAGGCGATGGCAGTGATTCGTAATTCTTTTTGTTTATTATGGGCAAATATGTCTTTTTCATGGATTAGGTCCTTATTTCTAAATGAAACTTAAATTTAGGTACTTATATCTATATGAATAAATAGGGCCTGAAATCAAAAGCAAAACTACTAAATGGGCCTGACATGTAATTACCACTTTATTTAATCTTGTTAAAGGAGAGATTGATAGTATGGTACATTTTAGAAAAAAAAAGACTTTAGTTAGAATTTTAATGTCATTCGATTTTACACAAAACCCTCGCTCTCGCGTGTTAAATTCGGTCTAAATTATTGATTACGTAATTAAGGAACCACCCAAAATCGGTAACAAGAAGCGGCACCTCGAAACATGGGCCACATATGCTCATGCCCCAATCATTGAAGACTGAAAATATTGATGTTCCTCGAAAAAAAACTAGAACTTGCCTCGTCAAATAAAAAAAATTATTAAAGAATGGACCAAAATCCCTACAAACTACAAATTCGGCTCCAAATTCGTGCTGGTCGTCGACCTAAACGACAACGCCAACATGGACTTTTGGATTGCAATTCCATTTCAAAAGTATTTCCAAACACCCTCTTTATTTTAGAAAAAATACTTGTTAGAATTGCCATTCAAATTTACACAAAATCCTCACGTGCTCTCGAGCGTTAAATTCCGTCTGAATTAGCGATTAAGTTAATTTGGGAATCAAAACAGCACAAATAATCTGTAACATTGAGAACAAGAGGCGGCATCTCGAAACATGAGATCAGAATCGCCCATATCCAATTGCTCTCTCTCGAACAAAAAATCTAGAATGTTGCCTCGTAAAAAATAATTTACTAAAGAATGTACAAAAAAAAAATCCCTACAAAACTACAAACTCCGCTCCGAATTCGCGCTGGTCATCGACTAGACGACAACGCCAACGGCGCGGCGATGCAAGCCTCCAAAGCCCTACCCAAACTATTCACAACCTCGGCCATCGTCGGCCTATCCCGCCCCTCGGGCATCACGCAGTCCGCCGCCAGGTACCCCACGTAAGCCACCGCCTCGATCTCAACGGGCTCGGCGGCGGGACCCGCCCGTCCAAAACCCGATGGACCTCGTCCCTAACCACGTAGGGCACCACGTAGTCCACAACATTCCTCGGGATGCCTTCCTCGTTCTTGTGTATCGCCCTGCGCCCAGACAGCAGCTCGAGCAGTACGACTCCGAAGCTGTACACGTCGCTCTTCTCGGTCAGCCTCCGGAGCCTGTAGTACTCGGGATCCATGTACCCCATCGTCCCCGCCGGCGGAGGGTGGGACCCATCGTCGTCGCCCGACGGGCCCACCAAAGAGAGGCCGAAGTCTGACACCTTGGCCGTCCAGTCTGCGTCGAGGAGTATGTTGGCCGACTTCACGTCTCTGTGTATGATTCTTGGAACCGAGTACTCGTGCAGGTATTCGAGCCCTCGGGCCGCGTTCAGGGCGACCTCGATCCTCGCGGGCCACGACGACGTAAGCGGGCCCGGGGAGGGTTCGGGCCAGTGCAGGTGGTCGTGGAGCGAGCCGTGGGCCATGTATTCGTAGACCAGGGCTCGCTCATCCGAGTCCTCGGAGTAGCCTATGAGCCTGACTAAGTTCTTGTGGTTGAGCCGAGAAAGAAAGTCGAGCTCGTTCAGAAAGGCGGCGTCTCTGTCTCCTAGGTGGGACGACGGAGGGGGCGGAGAGGGAGAGTTTTTTTCGGCCCGTTTGACGGCGACGACCCGTCCGTCGTGTAGGGTCGCCCGGTAGACCGACCCGAAGCTGCCCGACCCGACCCGAAGGTCGTCGGAGAAGTTGTCGGTGGCTTCGAGGAGGGTTTCGAGGGGAAATTCTTCCAAGGAGTTGGTCGCTATGTTGCTTAACAGATGGCTTAGCTTCTTCTCCAAGGCCCGAGGGGCGGGCCGGGCCGAGAGTCGAGGGCTTTCGACGCTTGATTGGGTCGGGCTTTCCTCGTCTAGCCGGCCCGAGTCGTGGATTCTGCTGCCTCTGATCTTGAAGTAGCGGGAGAGTATGAATATGCACAAGATTGATAGCAGTGAGAATGATCCTACGCAGCCGATTACCATGAATGCCACCATTTTCCTGTTCCATCTTTTGTTGCCTGAGGAAGGCGGCGGCGGCGACGGTGGTGCATTTTCCGGCGGGGGAGGGGGTTGGTTTTCCGGCGATGGGTGCTTGATGCAATTTCGCTGGCATATCATCAGTCCTTGGGGACAGTACTCGCCGTAGTTGGGAAGGGGACCGCAGGCGCACTCATCCCTCGTTCTACACGCGCCGGGAAAGACGCCGCCGGAAAATACCAGCGGATTCGAGTCGAAGTAATCGTTTCCCCAGCAGATCAGAGAATAGTTCGACGTCAGCACGCCGCAGAAAACCCTTCTTTTAGCTTCGATTGAGATGAAGGATTCGTCTCTCAATTGCTCGGGCAAGCTGAATCCGTCTCCTCCCCAGCAAACTACTGTTCCGTTAGGACGAGCCGCACAGCCTCTGCCGTCGCCGCCAAGTGCCACGGCGGCGAAATCGCCGTGTGGGACCTTGCCGGTCAAATTCCCCAGCAAGTCAAACTGCCGTTTGACGACGAAATTGCGCAGGCTTGGGAAGAACCAGCTCTCACCAGGCTGAACTTTCCGGCGGGGACGTCGTCTGTGACGACGGCGGTGGTTATATTCTTTCCGATGCATCGGACCTGTCTGAATCGGACAACCCACATAGGAAATCGTCGCCGACGTCAAGATCTGAAGAGATGACGTCATTTCTGGGTTGGAAATCCGGCCATTGCCAGCATTGGATTGAGTTGGAGCTTCTTACCAGTCCGCATATATGGGAGTTTCCTGAATCTAAGTCTCTCAAAGCTGGCCGAGGTAAACCCTTTTGTAGCTCATGTCGTAGCTTCCTATGTTAGAAAATCTCCAGCAAATCAGAACTGATGTCGAAGAAGAAGCGAACGAAGTCAAGGCACAGAGAAACCCATCTCCGCCGACGATCCCAGAGATCGAATCGAAGGGATGGTCGAGCTGAATCGGCATTCTCTGTGGAAAAACTGTACAGTTGAGAGAAGAATCGCCGGCGGCGCGTGATACGGCGCACACTAGGGTTTGATTGCCCGTTTCAGATATGGCGACGGTGGAGAGTGATTGGACGAGCGGCAGAAGGTAAAGGATGACGAAAAGAATATTATTCACAGAAGAATTAGTAGTAGCCATGGAGATTTATGTACGGAAGGTTTTTTATGATCATTGTGGTGTTATGGTGACAAACGAATAAGGTTGGGATTTGCAGTATTTTAAGGAAAAGATGGAAAGAAGAAATCAAGGGAAGAGCGACGTTACGCGTTTAGGGAGACCGTAGACTAAGTCTACAGAATCGATGTTGTTGTAATGATATGAAAGAGGAAGACGAAGAAGAAGAAAGAAGAAGAGCGTGTTGTTGGTCAAAGACTAGATAGAAAACTAATATTACAAATATGAAAAGACGTTTTTGCCCTTATGATATTTAAATTAATTTAAAAATAAAAAACTAACTAAATATATAATTTCGGTACGAAATATGGAAACTACATACAAAAATAAATTCGAACGATCGATCGATACGGAAAAAAAATTTTGATTTAACATTTTAGGACCGATCGATCGATATTTTCGGACCGATCGATCGATATTTTCGGACCGATCGATCGATGTTGTCGTAAAAATCATTCGTACGTAGATGAATTAGCGAACACGGGTCGAAATAGTTTGAAAAAGTCCCGACCGAAACACAATTTCGGTCGCCACAAGGCACAACCGAACAGTAATTTCGGTCGCCACAAGGCACGACCGAAACAGGATTTCGGCTATGACATGCGGCGACCGAAAGTGTGTTTCGGTCGTGCCTTGTGGCGACCGAAATTTCGTTTTGGTCGTGCCAGTTCCGACCGAAATTTTGGTTCGGTCGAAGCTGGCACGACCAAAACAAGATTTTGGTCGGAGCTGGCACGACCAAAACATAATCTCGGTCGCCACAAGGCACGACCGAAACACAATTTCGGTTGCGACATGTGGCGACCGAAACACAATTTCGGTCGCCGCATGTCATAGCCGAAATTCTGTTTCAGTCGTGCCTTGTGGCGACCGAAATTATGTTTTGGTCGTGCCTTGTGGCAACCGAAATTGTGTTTCGGTCGGGACTTTTTCAAACTATTTCGATCCGTGTTCGCTAATTCATCTACGTACGAATGATTTTTACGACAATATCGATCGATCGGTCCGAAAATATCGACCGATCGATCCGAAAATATCGATCGATCGGTCCTAAAATGTTAAATCAAAATTTTTTTTTCCCGTATCGATCGATCGTTCGAATTTATTTGTGTATGTAGTTTTCAGTATTTCGTACCGGAATTATATATTTAGTTAGTTTTTTCTTTTAAATTGATTTAAATATCATAAGGGCAAAAACGTCTTTTTCCAGCCCTTTAGGGGGCGGTGACTAGTAAAAGGGGCGCTAAATAGTAACTCCCATAGATTATTCGTAGCAATATATTTATACAGGCCCATGTACCTTTCATACAGAGGACAAAACGGTCATTTCACTTCTCACCGAACGAACGGATAACAGAGGATTGACGTACAAATTCGTCTAACACAGCGAAGAGCACAGAAACCATGGCAACCTTATCGTTATGCTCTGCTTTCACGCGGAGGCTCTCCGCCGATCACAGCCCAAAATTGTCACCGCCTTCTCTTTCGCCGAATCCCAGCCTATCTTTTGCTCTGTCTAACTCTCTGTCTCGCCTGACGCTGAACTCGCCGAGGCGAAGAGAAGATGCAGCATTGTCCTTTGTCGTGAAGTCAACTGAAGCTGAAGCTGAAGCGGCGTCGGAGACGGTGAACGAAGCCCAAGTCGAGGAAGAATCTACGGAAACTGAGGGCGAGAAGGCTGCTGAAACGGAGAAGCCTAAGCGGGAGGAGGTTTTTGCCGTTGTGATGGTAAGATTTCATGGTTCTCATGAATTTCGTTTACGATTGATGATGTGGTGATGGGTTTTCTTCCGTTTGTTTTTCTCAGGTTCGTAATTTCGTCGACAGTTTCCTGGCATTCTATGTGAATTGTATCATTGGTGGTTATTGCATTTTGCCTTATTACTACTGCTAAAGCTTTTCTGTGGCTGAAATGCTCCCTTAGTGGAGTAGACCTATAATTTATTAATCTGACATTTTTTGGTGAGAAAAGATTGTCTTGTTCTCCTCATCTTTCGACTTATGCAGTTTTTGGCTTTCGAAGATGAATCGAATACTAAGACAGCATAGTTTTGTTCTGAGCTGACTAAGCTGTGCTTTCTTACCATTCGCTGTTGTTTCTTAGGTTGGATCGAGGCAATACATTGTCCATCCCGGGCGATATATCTACACACAGAGGCTAAAAGGAGCCAATGTAAATGACAAGGTAATACAATCCTCTTCTTCGGTGGAGATAATAAGAGTCCTTGAACTAACTATTCGATCACTTTTGTACGCTTTTCTCTAGTGAAGAAACTGGAATGTTTTTTCTGCAGATTACTCTAAATAAGGTGCTGCTAGTGGGTACTAAAACGAGCGCTTACATTGGGAGGCCGATCGTGCCAAATGCAGTTGTCCAAGCTGTTGTTGAGGAGCAAGTATGAAACTACGAAACCAAGTTTGTCTTTTTTTTTTAATAATTTCTTTACAAGGAAGTGCATTGACTCATCTCTGTACTCTTCGCTTTGCTCCTAGACACTGGATAAGAAGGTGGTTGTCTTCAAGTACAAGAAGAAGAAGAACTACAGAAGAAACATTGGGCACAGACAGGTAATCATTAAGAGGTTTTACAGTTCTTAAGTTTTTCGTGCAATTCTTTGCTGCTATCGTTTAATCGATCTTTTCTCCTTCGATCTTGACAGCCCATAACGAGGATAAGAATAACAAGCATCACTGGGTACCAAGATTCGCCTGTTGCTACGCTGCCTTAGATTGCAACTTCCTGGGGATTTTCTCTTGATCAATCTGTATAAGCTGCGACCCTTCGTGGCTGATTTGAATTATTTTTCGTGCCCAAATTTGTCGATACGAGTTATTTATTTCTGAGAATTCGAGGTGGGTAAGTAAACCTTTGCAAGAATGGATAGGACTGAGGATATATTGTCTTCGCCTTATCAGACACCTTTAACAATAAGAGATCTTTATCAGCTGTATGAATAACATCTAATCAAATCATCTAATTGGTTTCGCTGCTTAATAAATAGTACATGGTATAAAATCATCCATGCCCTGCAATAAGAGGAAGTAGATTGGCATGTCTGAACGTTCTCTAGTGAAGTCAGTAGTGGGCTTTCAAGCTTCATGACACGTATCAAAGATTCGAATTCCATAGTTTTCGATAATCCTTCTTCTGCACACTTAGGAAAAGACGCAAATGCAGCTCTATTCATATATTCGTTTTCGCTTCAGTACTGTTGGAACTAAGAGAAGCGTTCCGATGAAGAAAAGCATGGCCAGTGTCTTCAAATCATATAGATCTTTGACAGATTTAAGTTCTCCTAGCGCAAGGCCAGCCTGAAAAAAAAAATGGGAAAAAGTACAAGAACATGAATTATAGGATCTCCAAGCCCAATTCATAAGTTAAAGCACATTAAAACATTTCAGGCAACAACTGAGTGAGAGAGAGAGGGAGGGTAAACTAATACCCTGACAGTAATAAGAGAGGCTGGGATGAGACCGATGACTGTTGCTGTGAAGAAAATATGATATGGTATGTCCACGATCGGTGAAGCCAGATTGATAAAAAGGTTCGGCAATGTTGGGGTAACTCTCAGAAATAGCATATAATTGAGCAATTTCTCCCTCCTCTTTGCTATCTGATATCATCAAGAAAGATCAACTTACATTTCGAAAATTTTTTAAGAAAAACTAAAAAGGAATCAAACAAAGAGCTACCTCTGCTTGAAAAAATTTCAGCTTTTCAGGCCACAACCAGCTAACGATGGGTCGGCCAATCAATTTTGAGAGAAAGTAGCACGATGAAGCACCAGCAGTGGCATTGAACACGACCAAGATAAGACCTCTAATAACCCCAAACAGCGCTCCAGCCAGTAAGGACATGAAAATTGTCCCAGGTATCATAAATGTCTGCATAAATATGTAGGTGAACAGTAACCAAGAATGAACTTCGCCGGGTATTCTCTAGCATAAGTTGCAAACAGATCTCTGCGTCATTAAAAAATCACAATTCAACAAAGACAAAACAAAGCATAAAAGAAGATTATACAAACAACCAGCCAATGCCCGTGATCAAATGCATGGAGCCATGCCATGAATTAACAAAAAATGCACTATAATTCATTATTTGATCCATTACTAACCTTCAATTTCCAGCTTTTAGCTACCCCCACACATCAATCTACTCTAGTCAAAATCACAAACATAACCAATCCAACAATTTCACCAAAATCTATGAGCTAAACACAATCGGGATAAAACGAAACCGAACCCTATTAAAGTCCAATGTGCAACACACGAGTTATACATAGCTAAAACAAACAAACAAGCTCAAAATCCGATCTTTCCAGTCAAACAATTCCAATAACAAACAAAGAACAAAAATTTACTTGAGCAATCGAAGATCTGCCAGAGATCGAGGCAGCCTCAGCATCTCATAGTCCGCCGCAGGCATCGTGAGGTAGATACAGCAGAGCCCAGCGGAAAATACCAAAAAATACCCCAATGCCCCAACAAATTCCCAACGCGAGAGCGGAAACCTATCGCCCTTAAGTCGCTTCGCCGTCGGAGAATCATCGGCAGCAGCGTTCCTCTCCTCCTCTCTGCGCCCAATCGTCTCGATCACAATACCACGAGGCGCCGCCATGGAGAACGAAGACGCGGACAAAGATCGTAACAAGTTGTCTGGTAAAGATGTGCACCGCACGATCTTAACAGTCATTCTCCAGATTATCAGAATCGGAAGATGCTAATAAGGAATCATAGGGATGGAGATAATTTAGGGTTTGGGTCATTGGGGTAGAAAAAGAATTTCAGCCAAAACAAAAAGAATATAGGGGAGATTGCTTGGATCCGCTAGCTTTTGAGCTGGGATTCAAAAGCAATTTGTGAGATTTGAAACAAGCTAATGCGTGTTTGTGTATTGCGTTTTTCTATTTTCGATGAGATGTGTTTGCCTGCCTTTCTTCTCTATATGCAGTGAATACAAATTGTTGACTATTTATCTCCTCAAAAAGAAAAATTCGCGCCAGGAAGGGGTCGAACCTTCGACTTTCTGCTTAGGAAACAGACGCTCTATCCACTGAGCTACAGGCGCAACACATTTATGCAAATTTAGAATACAAAAACAACAAAACTACCATAACTCAAAATGCCCTTTCATGGAGCTCCCGGACTTTGAATAACCGTATCTTGCTCAGATCAATTTAAATTTTAATTAAATGAAAGAAAATTATTCAAAGTATTTTTATATTCTCAATTTCCCTTCTAGTTAATTATTATTTTACAATTAAATATTATATAGAGCAGGCATTTAAGTGTACAAAATACTAATTACCTCAGATGTCATCACGTCACCATTTACTTAAAAATCAGTATATGCAAATTATATCTCATCATCTTAATCAAGATATATTACCCAAACAATGAGACTCTTGTAATAACACTGATTAATAAGTCATAACTCTGCCTTTAATCATGACGCATCTTTTAAATTTGCAAAGTGTCCGTTGCCTTTCATATTAACATCCTTATCTCGACTAAATTTGACCATGTATGCAACCTCCAACGCAATTAGTCAAAACAACTTTATTTTATCTACTTAATGTTTCGATATTTCAACTAAATTCAACGTGAGTCGAGAATTCCACGAAACTAATCATCACGTGTATATTGTCCTAAGTTCACATAAATTACATGCCAATAATAAGACTAAGTTCAATTTGAATCAAATCAAAATATCACCATGACGAATCAAAACTAAATATGTATTTGACCCTATGACTCAATGAGCCAAAAATATACGACAAAACTTATACATCCCACTATTTCACACTTTGTAAATAGTTATTTATAAAATAATAATCAGAAGCACAAGTCCCTATTCTCAACTAGATGGCATGTAAGAAAAAACAAATTCGTAAATTTATCGCATATCTGAGACCCTTCTTCTTGTCAACTGTTTGGGCCAAACAAGATTCAAAAAACTATCGCTCGTTACTCCACCAATCTTTGCTAATCGGTTCTTTAAATACGCATTTATTCGAAGTCAAATCATTTTCCCACATATCTGTCGCTCTCAACAAGACTCTCCATCCTACTTCCTTGGGAAATGGAAGGTGTTGAGAAGCCACTGCGTCTTAGCCGTGTAGAGGGAAACAAAGTCGTAAGTTTCCCATCCAGGTCTGTTTTTCTCGTTTCCTTGAGTGAAAAAAATGAGTTTACTGTTTCATTTTGATGTGTTCCGCTGGAAATGTCCTTGGTTGATGATGGACCTCTGGCGCGACTTCTCGAACTGGCGACGGTGAATGCTTAATCCTAGCACTCAAAACCAACGAAAACAGGTTAAAGGAGGCCGGAGTGGTTGCCGGCGACGCCCCTCCGATGCTTAAGTCAGTTTCTTTTCGCAGAAAATGGTGAAAACATGTGCTAGGCTAGTAAGAACGGTTTTTCGTTTAAGTGTGCATCGGAGGGGCGTCGCCGAAACGGCGCCCTTTAGCTCGTCTTTTTCGTGGTATTTCAGGAATCCGTCGAAGACAAAGATGGCGAGCTCGAAGCGGCGACGGACCGATAACTTCCAACGCCCATTGATGCTAGGGTCGATTTTTCGGTCCACATCAATCTGCCGTCTGTGGGAATCATATAAATAAATATGGTGCACTTGGAAGAAAATCGGGGAAATCTGAAGCTGTTTTGAGTTCGTCACCATCGGCCTCGTTTAGCCAGCCGCGAGCTCGAGGCACAACTGCGGAAAACGCATCGTCGAGGCTCAACTCTCAAACCACTGTTCGAGTGGGCCACCCATTGTCGTCCTTGGAAACAGCACCGAGCGATCCATTGCAAAACAGCCGTCGCAGGCCTGTCGCACATTCGAAGCTGCCCCGGCAATTGAGCAACAAGGCAAAACAACCTGATCAAGCAGCCCGCATGCTCACCGAGCGTGCAATGGCATAAAGGCCGACGCCTCATTATCAGCACCTCGAACCAACCACCTTCGCCATCAAATCAGCAGTCCGTCAAAACCAGCGTGACAATAGAAAGCCGACCCAAGCGATGACATTGCAGCCCATTGTGATCGTACCCAAGCCTTATTTTCATCACTGTCAAGACCCACACATCTACGGACGCATCAAAATGCTCTTGGTGCATGGTGGTCTCTGCTGTGGCCAGAAGCGCTGCAACGACTAGCGATTGGTATCAAGGGACAAAGTTCACGCCGTTGCAAAAAACCCTAACCGCCAGCCTCAAGAGATCGAACTAAGCAACTCACGTCTCGTGAAATTAAAGGTGCCCGTTACAATATCCGTCATGACTAACAATTTCTCCTACATACCAGACTATTCGGAGCCACTCGGGCGAATCGCTCAAACGAGTGATAGGATGATCGATTCAAATCGTCTCGTAGTCGCGACCGTCGGATTTTTCTGGGCGTAACCACCACGAGATCGATCCACACACATCTGATGGTCGCCATCATTGCCGTCCTTTGGCCACCGCGATAGATCTGTCATCCCACTGCTTGGACCCGGTTGTAAGTTTTCCTTATGACAAGGGTCGATTCGAAATTACTTTGCCTAGTGGGTCTGTCATTTCATTGGGGTGCTATCTTGTGAAACTTAAAATCGGGGGTAGTTTTGAGAATTATTAATTGAGCTATTGGTGTAAGTTTCTGGGCTTACGTTGGGCTATTCGTGGGCTTATTTCGCACGCTGGGCACTAGCATTATTTTCTCTAGCATATTGTTTCTCCTTAAAATGCACCCGGGCCTGCTTTGTGATTCTACTAGGGTTTGCTGGAATTAAATACTCTGGCCTCTTAATTAATTTATTTGGTTATTAATTGCTGAAACTATATAAACTGCATGGGATTGTTAATACTTTCTTCCTCGACGGATTTTTTCTTGAGCTTTAATAGTATACTATCTGATAAATTCCTAAATGCTCGACGGCATACATGAGCCTAAGAGTCAATCGTGTATTTGTGTCTCTCCTTGAGCTATATGAGTGCAGGAATTCTCGGGCGCCTGTCGGCCCTCGGGAATATTGTTGAGAGCCTCATATATGTCGCCGCTATTCGCTACTCTGGGTATAATAAATGACCTGGGGCAGCCACCTCGGCCACAACTCCGACCTCTGATGACGTC
This sequence comes from Craterostigma plantagineum, assembly GCA_027422505.1. Taxonomy (NCBI): domain Eukaryota; kingdom Viridiplantae; phylum Streptophyta; class Magnoliopsida; order Lamiales; family Linderniaceae; genus Craterostigma; species Craterostigma plantagineum. Next base: position 22,534 of record JAPQWV010002262.1, on the reverse strand, counting down.
TCCATCGCCGATTCGAAGAGGGGACTCGCCCATGGGGAAGGTGCATTCGGGCAACAGGCCTCCTGAGCCCACACAATTGCGGCGGATATTAAAAGTCCACGGATGCGGCCCGAAGACCCGGCTCGCTCGGGATAGATAAAAGTCCACGGATGTGGCCCGAAGACTCGACCTGCTCGGGATAGATAAAAGTCCACAGATGTGGCCCGAAGACCGACCTGCTCGGGATAGACAAAAGTCCACGGATATGGCCCGAAGACCCGACCTGATGGGATAAAAGCTCACGAATATGGTGTGAAATTTAACCTCAAAATTGTGGATCGTAGCTAAGCCTACGAATGCACAACCCACGACTTGAAACTCAATAAGCCGACTTTGAGGAGGGATTTAGAGTTGTACATATGACAATGCTTGAAACACCATCGGGTATGAATATTAATCCTTTCAATGTCTATATGTTTAACATGATATTCAGGAAGGTGGATGCTCGGGAGACGCATGTTATACTCGAATTTTATACCTATACTACGTCCAAAATTCACTAACACTCTTTTGGACTATTTGTGAGGAGGACTATTATTATCCCCGAATTTAACGGTCAAATATTTGAGTCTAATTGAAAACTAGGGGTGAAAACGAGCCGAGCCGAGCCCGAGCATGGCCCAGCTCGAGCTCGGCTCGAACCAATATACTCGAGCTCGATCGAGCATCAATACTTACTGCTCGAGCTCGGCTCGTGAAAGTATCGAGCTGTTCGAGCTCGGCTCGTGAAAGTATCGAGCTGTTCAAGCTCGGCTCGACATGCTCGAATGTGGTCGAACTTTGGAGCTCGAGCTCGAGCTCGGCTCGAGCTCGATTATCTTCATATTAATTTTTTCTGAAAAACAAAATAGAAGAAAATACTACACCATCAAGCACAATTCAACCAAATTCAAAAATAATATCTCCAAAAACATAGAAAAGCAACAAAAAGCAGTTCCATAAATTGAAAAGTTCAAACTTCAATCTCGAACAACTCCATTCTTGATTCTGTTCTTCATCATCTGCGCTATCCACAAACAATTAAACGTGACTTTCGAACATTTGAAATCATAAGAAAGAATGAATAAAATTTAAACCTCATCATTAGGTGGAGGGCTGAATATTTTTTAGCAAATCAATAAATTAAACGCGTGCTCCACCAACACGTACACAAAGAAGCAGAAATATTAACTAAAAAGAAGCAGATTTGTATTGTTTAGTACCTAGCATTTAAAACAGAAACCACAATCCGGTAAAAAATAAAAGAAAAAAGAGAAAAAGAAGAACTTTCGACATGAAGGGAAACAAAGGCAAAGAGGGTTTCACTATGCACGATAGATTCTTGAATATTCCTTCAAGAACTATGATTCCAGTCTCAAGCAGTTATATATATATTGTTATATATATATATTTAGTCAAAGATGCGAGAGTACCTATAAAATTCGTGAGGTTGCTCTCAGATGGCATGATGTGGTCTTCCCCTTATTCTCGTCGGCGTTCACGATTCTTATGGGTCAGGGTGCGATGAAGTGCGATGAAGATGGTAGTGCGGCTGTTAGATGGTGGAAAATAGAATATTAAATCTAATTTATGATTTAGGGTTTTCTATATGGGTATTTTAGTCTTTCTATTTATGATATAATAATAATATAAAAAATAAAAATATATATATATATGGGCTCGATAAGCTCGACGAGCGAGCTTATCGAGCCCACATATAATCAGCTCGAGCTCGGCTCGACTGGTTATCGAGCCGGCTCGAGCTCGAGCCGAGCTTTGACCGAGCTGCTCCGAGCAGCATCTCGCGAGCAGCTCGGTCGTTTTTCACCCTAATTGAAAACGAGGCGGAAAACATCTCCGCGAAAACACCCTCCCGAAGGAGCGCTGCTCGAGGAATGACGCCTGGTCGAGCACCACGCCGAGGACATCACATGAACGAGGGAGTCGTCGAGAGCATATGCCAACGTGGTATGGTTGAGAAAGGACTTAGGAGCAAAGAAAGTATTCTAGAAGGCACTATTGGGCAAGTAAGAATAAATAAGAGAGAAGGTGGGAATGTGTCATCATACGTGGGATGACCAAGTAGGAAGTTCCTACCATGATTGAGAACGTGCAATATGGATAGATAATAGAAAGTGGGGCTGAGCAGTTTTCATCCAACGATAACTATAAATTTCATCCAACGATAACTATAAATAGGCAGGTATTTTCATTACACGGCTATCTTGGTTTTTCTCACTACTATGATATTCTCCTGTAATATGAGCAAATCTCTGCACTTAAAATCACGACTGCTCGATGAGTTCCAACTCCTCTAGAAGGATTGAAGGAACCGCTATCTCATAGCCCAACGTCACTTCATTTTACACTCTCTTTATTTATTTATTGATTTTTCTTTTACGCTAGAACGTCGACGAACGATATCTGATCGGAGGGGCGTCGCCGAAACGGCGCCCTTTAGCTCGTCTTTTCGTGGTATTTCAGGGATCCGTATAAGACGAAGACGGCGTCGCAGTTTCATTGTGGATATAACTCATATGATCCGTCAAGGAAAACCTCTGCTTCGATTCGCCTTCTCAATGTTTTCGCTTTTTTAGATGCTTCGACTCCTATAAGTCGGTGATTTGATGCTTTTTGAAATGATTATTTTTCTTGCTCGTTTTGAGCAGTTGAGATTCCCTGTAGTATATCCCTCATCCCATATGTACTTAAACATTTTCATCATTTTTATAAATAAATTTGCATCTCCATTATCAGCTCCACCCTCAATCTGAACAACAAAATCAAAACAATTCATTTTGCCGATCTCAATATACCTATCAGATATATATTAATATACAATATATGGCTAATATTATAGCGTGGCAAATGTAGTCACACTTACTCTTGTGGAATCTGGATTCGAGGATCGATTTCTTGGTAGCAATTCGCAATATCTTCCATTGTAGTGCTTTCGACGGCGGACAAAAAACGACCTTTCATCGATTTTTCCCTCTCAATTCAGAATATATGCGCCTCGTAAACATCCTCGACGTGAAGCAAAGGAATCGATTCCACATTTCTTGAATTATCTCAGAATATAAACGTAGTATATAGCACAGCATTTAAGTGTGCCACAATTGACTAAACAATCAGCATATGCAAATTATCTCCATCGTCTAATCGAGATATATATAGCAATAAAAATCTCCGCAATAATAATCATGACCATGGACAAATTACCCGTATTATAAAAACAGTGAGATTTTGTAATAAGATAAGTCATAACTCTGGCCTTTAATTATGACGTAATCTTTTCAGATTTGCAAATTGCCCATGCCTTTCGTATTAATTTCCTTATCCTTTTTCGACTAGATTGACTCTGTACACAACCTCAAAATAGACGCCATTAGTCAGAACAACTTTATTTTATCTGCTTACTGTTTCGATATTTCGACTAAATTCAATGTGACTCGAATCTGTAGTGTTGATTTCCGACGAAACTAATCATCACGTGTATATTATCCTAAGTTCACATAAATTACATGCCAATAATACGACTAACTTCAGTTTGAATTGAATCTAAATGTCACTTAGGACGAATCAAATCTAAACATGTATTTGACCCTATGAATCAATGAGACCAAAAAACATACGAGTCATAACTTATATTCCCACTATTTCACACATGTAAATAGGTGTTATAAAATAATAATCAGAAGCACAAGTCCCTAGGTTTCTAACTAGATGGCATGTAAGAAAAAATATAGCAAAATAAACAAAGAACAAGGAAAGAAACCCAAAACGTACCAAGTCAAAAGTCAACTTCATAAAAACAAATAAAAAAAATCTTCAATTCCAACTGCCCTAAAAGTGCCACTCTCTGTCATCTTTAAATCCAAAAAAAAATAAAATAGAATAATAAAAAAAAGCCTCCTTTGAGCTTTGAGTGCTCGACGACAGACAGACAACAGTTCAATAACACAGACAAAAATGTAAGAAAAATTATCCCTTAGCCCTTCCTTGAAGATGAGAGACGCCATTGAAGAAGACTTCAAGAACCTTTTCCCTTCACCTGCAATTTTTTTTCTTTTTTTCTATTTAAAAATTTAACCCCGTAGTTTTACAAATGGGGCAGAGGTTTTTCTGCGTAAGCCATTGCTTGATGCAATCTCTGTGAAAATCATGCCCACACTCAAGCTTCCCACATCTTCTCCACCATTATACTCCTCCTAAATCATCATTGAACAAAAAAAAAAAAAAAAAACAGAGCAGCTAAGCCTCAGTTACTCAATGGAAAATACATGCGTGTGTTTCAAGTACTTACTCGACAAATACTGCACGGTTCAGCCTCATTCCCTTCGCCAGCTTTATTGCCCGAGTACTTACGAACCTTCATGTGTTTCGTTATGCTTTCTCGCTCAGCCCAGTGCATACTTCTCCTATGCGTTCCCAAGTGCCAAAAGTTCCTGGAAAAATACAGAGGTCGTCGATACATTGGGAATCGAACTAAAATTTTGATCTTTCGCGTGTATTGTTGTTATTACCTCATAAGACATGTTATCGACGTCCATCCTCATATCTCTATGCCTATCGTTTACGTCAGCCATCGCAAAGAAAGGCGACGAATGATCATGAATCAGCATGTCCTGTTATTATTACAAGAGATACCTCATTAATTTTTTCTATCTTTTGAGTTCCACGAAATGAAATGTAAAGAAGTGTAACGTGAAAAAAGGGAAAAAAATCTAACCTCAAATCTCAGCCCATCTCTTCTCATCACATCAAGGACACGGCGAATGTGCTAAAATCGAGAAAAAAGGGGAGAAATTAGACTAAATTCGACAGCTTTTTTTTCGAGTCCAACGATGAAAATAGATTTAAGTTTTACCTCAGGCAAGCAGAGCTCCTTCCTTCATCGCCAGCAGAGAATGCTCTCAAAGAATGAGAAAGTCCAATGCTGCATTTAGACGTCTCCCCAGCAACGCTGACCTGGCACGTTGGCCCAGGCCGGCTAGCCCGGGCTGGCTCGAACGTGAACCGTTCTGAGCCGCCTGACTGCCGCCCGACTCGAGCCCATTTGGCGGCAATGGAGTCCTTCGAGCAACTTCTGATGGTGTTCCTCTGTTTTGTGAACTCAGTCCTCTGCTCTGCCCTGCTTGAGAGAAGACTCTCCAAGAATTCCATTTCCAGCCATGGAATTTCCCCCCGGCCAAGTTCGTTCTTGCGGGATTTTGATTCAGATTTAGGACCTCGCGGGCGGGAAGAAACATGGGATGACTAAAGTTCTCGCAGCAGATTCTTCCGACGAAATCACATTGCTCTGTTCGGGGAAAAGAGATGAAGGGATGTATCGACTGCTCGAAGGGAGAAGACTTCTTGTCAGAGCTGCGAAACAGTATGAAGAAGATCCTCGTTGTCGAACGTTGCTACCATTCTCCATCGCAGTAGATGGATTCAAGCCAAGAATGGGATTATTCGTTGGTGGTCGAAGCTTTGCTGGGTCGACCCGTTAACCCATGGGCGAGGTTCGCAGCAGTTCCATCAGCATTAGCCGGGGGACTTAAAGAGAGGGGAGTAGAAGACCCAATCCTCATTCTTGACCTTGAGGGCTCAGAACCATTATTACCAATTGTAATACCGTTCTGTTGTCTGGGCAGAGACGAGTTTGTAGTATGAAGCTGAAAGCTCGAACTTCCCTCTGCAGAGGATTGGCCAGCGTGCATCTCACGAGCTTTTCTCTTACGTGTGGCGAGCTGACTTTCGCGGGGATTCGAAGAACTGCCCATGAATGCATGCACGGACTCGATGACCTGGCAATCGTCGTCCTCTTCGACCAACGAACTTTCGTTAAGATCACAGTTTATGGAGTTTGGTAAAGAACCTCCGATCAGTATTAGCACCGCCCGCTTCGATTTGCTGATGGTTTTGGAAGGAAAAAGCTGCGTCAGGGCTGAAGTTCAACATTTCTTCCCAGGGATTTCTTTCGACGCTAGGATTCGCTACATTTCTTGCGGCGATCGAAGAGCTAGATTCGCCAAAGAAAACCCTAGATTCTCGTGCCGCCTTGCATTGATTGCTGCCCGTTTTGGAAGCTGCCCGGCCATGTTTGTTCGGTTCGTTCTTGGGCTGTTCAGTGTGAATCTGCAATGGGTTCTTCGCCGGCCATTGATTCATAGTCGAAGAAGAAACTGTCGGGCAAGGGGAACGTAGAACTCCTCCTTCCCTGCATTTGGCTCTTTTTTCTCTCTGCTGCTAAAAAGTTCAAAATTCGATATGCTTCAGTGCATTCCACACAAAGAACAAACAAATGAGCAGAAAAAACAAAATAATGAGAAAAAAAAAAACAGTCTTTACAATTGTTTCAAACAATCGATGCAATTGTTCGATGTAGATACACAGTCACATATGCAGAAAAATTATGATGGCTAAGAACAAATTCATACACTTAATGATTTTATTTCTGAAAAAAAAAAATGCCATGAAGCCAAGATTAATGTCAGGAAAAAGATAAGCCCATGTCTCAAGCTAGGGAAAGAATCGTTACAACCGAAGAGCCAAGAAACAGATGGGAGAAAGGAGAAGGGAAAGAAATCAAAATCTGAACCCATACGCAAAACAAAGCAGCTAAAAAAACTATGGTTTCTGCTAACGATCAACACACATATGAAAGAATCTGAAGAAGCTTACCAGAAAACAGAGCCGAAGATACAGTGATAGATCTGTAGCCAAGACCTGAAAATCACCAAGAGACAGAGAAAACAGCTTTAGTTAACCAAAAAAAAAATCCCTCCTTTTTCATGAAGACCATCTGCTAAAGATCGAAATTTTGAAGCGACGTCAAAACTCTCACCTCTTTTCTTACACCGATGAAACAAAAATTAGCAAATAAAATGAAAATAAACAGATATGTGAAGACTCTAAGACAGAGAATTGAGTTTGGAAAATAAGACAGCCAAAGATGAGATAGATGGGAAATGAACCAAAAAAAAGTTAAATAAAAAGGAATTGGGGGGGTGGATTTGAGGTTGTGTAAACTGTGAAAATTGAAAGATGGCTGTGAGGGATTTTAATGACATAAACCTTTAATTTACACAAGAAATCACTATCACACAAAGGGCCACACATATCTCAAAGGTTTCACTAATCTCTTTTTTTTCCGTCAATGCAATTACGGTATCTCATTATATAGTAAACGAATATGCTGGTAATAAAATAATTGGTTAAAATGTTATGGAAGAAAATAGCAAAAGATTCAATTAACGAGCCGAAGTAATATGGGAATATCAAAAAATTGAATCTTGGGATAGGATATCAATTATTATTCGTATATGAAGCCATAGAGAGCTGATTACTTACGATATTTCTTACATTAATGTCGTGTCAAATGTTGTGTCCTTTAACAAAGAGTTCATGAAAATTGAATATTGGGATGGAAAAGAAGTAAGGAAGTATCATCGAAAGTGTTGTGTTTGTCTTATGGGTTACCCAATGCATGTGTGTGTATATATATATATGTATATATATGACTTTTTTTCATGACATATTGTGCCTATTTTTCAACTCGAAAGGGCACGCCGAATGGATAAAAAACGATATATTATCATTTTATTTGATTAGTATGTATTAATATAATTGTTTTGAATTGTCACGCCAATCATCTGTCCACTTGTACATGCGGTGTGTTAGCAATAGTTTAGAAGGGTTCTTACTTCTTACATTAATTTTATTTATTGCGTTTTTAATGGGTAGTGTGTTAGTGGGACGTGTCTTGTTTCCCCCCCATATCATGGAGATTGTAATAAATTGCTCACTTGAAACTTGAAAGGTTTCTTGATTTAATATTCGAAAAAGTTTCTATGTAAAAAAAACGATAAAATTATATTATGATGAGTTTGATAGATCTTTTATTTTCGTTTTCTGAAGATATTATTTTATACTCCCTCTGATCTAAAAGAAAGTCGTTCTACGTATCTAATTTTGTTCTCAAAAGGAAGTCGTTGGAGTATTTTCAAAAACTATATATGTAAATTTCCAAAATTGCGCTCATATTAAAAACAACACAAGGTTCAATACAAAAATATTAATTACACGGCAGATAATTAATGAATGGTATAAAAGACATTTGAACCTATGTCTTAATATGCGTGAAAAATTCTAAACGACTTTCTTTTTAGAACAGAGGGGGATATATACAGGGTCAATTCGAAATCAGCCCCATTAAGGGTTTGATTTCGAATTCAGGCCATGTTTGAGAATTTTTAGTTAAAAGACCCATTTTGTGAGGTGTAAAAAAGTGGTATGAAAGATAATATAAACTGGTATAGAATGATCGTTTTGCATTACAAATTTCAACATACTGGTATGTCGGAGCAATGAAGTGGTACTGCAGAAAATAAACTGGTATCAGATGATCATAAACTGGTACCAAGATATGGTTTTGTGGTACAGAATTTCAAATACTAGTATGTAAGAGCAATGAAGTTTACTGAAAAAAAATGGGTCCTTAAAACTAAATTTTTTGCCAAGAGGGCCTGAATCCGAAATGATAGTTATGGGAGTGCCACATATATATGTTAGTAATTATTATTTATGACAGCAATGAATACTAATTAATTACATCCTCCCTTGGTTTATCGACTTTGACCGACCGCAAAAGCCGCGAAATAAATAACCAAACGGCTATAAATTGACAATTATGGATTCATACAAAATTACTACCATAATGACTCATCCCCTACTATAGAAATACTACTATAATGATTAGGTAAAATTGAATGTACAAAAAAAAAATTAAAAAAAAAAATTCAATGCGTTGTGAACGAAATTTGAACCAGCAAAAGCTGATTGAATCAAAGTATATATATACTGTATTAATACAAATTTCTTCATCAAATGAAGTAGATACAACATACGAATAAATAAAAGAATGGTTGAATCATTTGAAAACGAAAAAGGTGAAGGGTAAATTATGTCGGCGCCGGGCTTGGCCCAGATTTCTTGATAGCACCAATGTCAAAGAGTTGATTATATCTCCATAATATCCTCCATTATGCTTTTTGGTTCTTTTCTACTGATAAAACGTTGTTTAATACTCTCAAAATCTCAGTCTCTAGGAAGTTAAGTGCTTTTCCTCATCCCTAAGCCACCGAGCTTCGCTCTGAGAGGTAAGAAGAAGAACAACTAATACCAAAGCGACGTACTTCATTAACTTCTTGCCCATTTCGTACTAGCTGAGTAAATATCCTCAAAATCGAATCTTTTTTTCGCTGTGTTTAAAGGTTGCAAGAAAGGGTATGTAGATATCGATAGATTGATGCTCTCTAGTACGGTCCTATGTGTATGTATATATAGCTGATTTGCTTACATAATACAGCGTGAGAAGCAAAAATTTGACTATGAAGTTTTCAATTGTTGGGTAAGTTTTGATCTTTGATTCGGTCTCAGTCGCGTAGTTTGAATCTTGGGCAAGAAAAAATGTGTATTAAATATTGCAGTCAAGCGTTATATTCTCACTCACTCACCATTGTTCTTGTTTGATTATTTACTATATTCTTTATGATGTCTACTACAATAAGTAGTTTGAATTTGACTGGTCATCAGCTGCTTTCCCAATTCCCACCCCACCATAAACTTAGTAATAATCAAGGATAAAATATGGGTCGGGTCGGTTTCGGTAAGCTCACAATATTATGTAAAATGACAATGCTCATTCGCAGCAGATCAAGAATTCATATATCTTGAGAATATTATTATACAGACAAGCAAACGATTACATACAAATAGGCTGCAACAGAAAGACGATGATGTGTGAAAATCATAGCATAATTGATAGCACAGCAAAGCTTTTAAGAGATGAAAGTCAAAGCCATGAATCATTTCTTTCGATCGCTTGAACTCATCTTCATAAAGTGCTTGATTGACAGCAGAGAGAGCGAAAGGTTCACCTCGTCGTTGCCCCACCGCGCCTTCAGCGGCGCAGTCGCCGTCGCCGTCGCCGGTCTTGGTGGCGCCGGAGGAAGGCCCGGCCACTGATGGCTGCTCCCGGAAGAACTGGCGGCCTGCGGCGGGGGCGGAGGCGCTGGCCTCAGAATCGGCCAGAGGTGGCTCGAGTACAGCCGCCGGAATCCGCCGAGGGCCGTCACGACGGCGCGAAGCTGAAGCGGGCTTCCGAATCGCCGGCCGTCCCTGATGCAGATCTTCTCCCATATTCGCTCGTCGTGCGCCGTGCGCCGCCACTGTCGGCAGACGGCGGCGGATCTTGCTAGCGTGCGCCCGTCGTCGACGTGGCGGAGGATTTCGTAGAGGAGGTTTTCGTCGAGTAAGGCGGCTTCGTACGATTCCGGCGAGGTGGGCTGATTGGATTTGGGCTTCTTGTTTGCATCTTCGCCTTCTTCTTCCGGCGGAGGACGCTTCATCGGTGGTTAGGGTTTCGCGTCGGTATAATTTGGGGATCAAATGAGGGGAACAAAGACGAAAGTCATGGGACTTACTTGATTGAGTTGAGAGTCCACATCATTGTTGGAAATAACCATATTGTCCCCATTTTATTTGTTTTAATTATATTATCAGATGGAATTTGAGCTTATGTAGAGAAATTTCGATTTCATTGTAAATCTAGTGTGAATAGAAAAATATCACCTTCAAAGGTTAAATCTAGTGTAAATATCTACCGTGCCGCCTCCACCCCTCTGCCGCACCGCCTTCGCCCGCCGTCTCCACCTTCGCCCGCCGCCTCGCCATTGCCACCCACCGCCGCCTCACCCCCACCACAGCTCGTCACCTCCCGCCACCGTCCACTCGTGAGTCTCCCATGTGGAGCTCGTCTCTCCCGGTCATTGGGTCCGGAGTTCTTTTCTCCCTTTGTGGAGCTTTTTCTCCACTTATGGGAGCCGCTTCCAATGAAGACAAGGGCTTGGATCGTTTCGACAAATAAAGTGTAGAGTATTATGGATTTAGCTTAATAGCCCTTTTGTGGTAGTGTCTATAGCTTTTGGTCCAAGTTTTGGGTTTTCTCTCGTTTTTATCTGTTTTGTTGGGTGTGTGTACTCTCCTTTGTGAGCCTTTGTTCTCTACCGGATAATGATATCATGGGAGAGACCCTTGGGCTATTTAGTCTATGTATTTTTGTTTATCAATACAAACTATCGTTCCGAAAAAAAAGGTTAGAATATTTATGATAAATAGTTTTCAAGTGTTAATAATTACCCGAAAAAATAGCGTCTTTGGTAATCATAGAGATTCAATCACTTAATCTCCCCTATTTGCCACTTATTGCATAAGTTGATAAAAAACTGAACTTTCCCTTCGCAAAAAAAAAAAGGTTGAAACTTTATTACAAGCTTATTGCAAATATGATCATGAATTAACAAGTTTAAAAAAAATTAAAAAAATTCAACAATACATGGTAAAATTGCTTACATTAAATTAACAATTCAAGAGCCGAGAGTTCTTCCATTTCACACAATTAATCATAGACATGTAGTATAGATATTGCTTCATTCGAAACTTCAATCAAATTACGACACTGTAAAGCTCATCTTCCTTAATCATATCCTCACCGTTCATCTTCTCCATGAAACTGCTACTACCTTTATACCTCCATGAAACCCAAAGATAAACCAAGAAATTACCACAGTTAATCCCCGCCAAGATCCAATAGAAACGATCCAACTTACTCTGGTTAAGATCATCCCTGAGCCAACCACGGTTAACTCCGCCGCTGGCCCTCTCCACCACCTTCACAACCGCCGTGCTCAGCCAGCTTCCGATCCCAATTTGGCTCAGAAACAGAGCGCTTGTCAAGCTCCTCGTCCCATCCGTCGCCTCGTCGTAGAAGAACTCGAGCTGGCCGACGTACGTCAGAACCTCCGCCGTCCCATGAGGAAGAACTGAGGGAAAAGCCAGAAAACGCTCATTTTCTCGCCGCCGGCGTGCTCTGTTCTCCTCTTGTTCTCCACTACGGCGGCGGAGAGCATGGCGAAGATGGATACGAAGAGGCCCAAACCCATCCGCTGGAGGGAAGTGATTCCCCGTGGATGGCCGGTTTTAGATCTGAGGAAGGGGACGATCCATTTCTCGTAGATTGGGACGGCGACAACCGCGTTTACCGCGGCGAAGACGGCGACGGAGCTCGCCGGGATTTCGAAGCGCCGGCCCAATTTCCTGTCGGTGAGGTTCGCCTGGCCGAGGAAGAAGGTGGAGAGCTGAGCGAAAGAGATCGCTAGGGCCACCGTCGACGCCCATATGGGAAGGATTCGAAGGAATGATTTGAGCTCTTCGACTTGCGTCACTGTGCAGAGCCTCCATCGATTATCTCTGTTTCTTGATTTTGGGTCTGTTATTACAGCTGCTTTATCCAAGAATCTGATGCAAAGACAGAAGCATTAATAAACACTAGCTTAGATTCACCAGTAATAGATCTGAAGCGGGTTAGCTTAATTAGGGAAATTATATGATTCTGTCCAGAATTACCCATTTTGAAATGTCGATCCTAAATTCGCCGGAACCCTCAATTATAGACCGAACTCTAGAATTTGCAGCAAAATTTGGTTCTTGCATATAATTTTTCAAAATTGCTTAATTTTTCAAGGTTAATTTTTCAAGGTTACTAACACGAATACCGAAGCGACCATAGCAGCCGTTGGGATGCCGAATCCCCAAACCCAGCCGTACTCCTCTCTTACGTAGACTAAAACCGTAATCCCCAAAAGCGCTCCCACGTTTATGGCGAAGAAGAACCAGTTGAAGAAGGCGTATTTCTTGACTGCTTCTCCTTCGTCCGATTCGTCGAACTGATCTGCGCCGAAGGTGGATACGCATGGCTTGATCCCGCCCGTCCCGAGGGCTATGAGGGCCAACGAACAGTAGAGGAAAGCCGTCTGATTGGCCGAAGCTTCTGCGCATGGCTTCTGGGTGCAGTTGGTCGGCCTTAAGCCATCTATGGATGCTGACAGAGTCAGAAGAACCATTCCCTGAAAAGCACGCGTGGTGCGGGTACATAAGATCTCCTTTAGTCCAAATTCATAATGTTAGAGTGAGAACCCTAAAAAGTCACATGTGTCCACACTAGTTAGTTGAGGAGAGCTTGACTAGCATATAAGTTGATGAGTCATTCCACCTATCACCAATTAGTTTTAGAATGAAACCTTGTCTAGCTTATATGAATCATTCATCTCTCCTCCTATGGGAGCCGTCCCAATTTGTCCCACTATAGCCCAATAATGAAATTTAATACATAAATCTTGTGAGGTTCCGCGACAATAGAGGAAGTACAAGTCCTACTTTTTCTCAAATATCCGATGTGAGACTGAGTTTGAAATCCCAACATCACAAAAATGAAATTTCGACCGTTATCAAAGACATTATAAAATCTTACGAGGGCGTAGATGAAGGAGAAGACGATGATTGTAAGGAAACGGCCCAAGTAAGCGTCGGCAACGAAAGCTCCGAGCAGTGTAAGAACGTAGGTGGCTCCAATCCAATCTGTGACGTGGGTGGCCGCCGTGGGAAAGGCTGGTGCATCTCTTTCGTAAGGTAAGACACCATGTTCACCGCTATGGCGAAGAATGCCAATCGCTCGGCAACTTCATTCGCTGTACGGAAAAGATGAGAAACATGATTATATATATATATATATATATATATCTATATACGGTAATGATGTTGAGAGATAGAAAGAAAGAAACCTATGATGAAAGGAGAGGCTTTCCATCCGCCGGTGGAGAGCTTGTCGGCGGTGTTTCCTCTGTAATCGACGCATCCATTGGAGACTAACGTTGAAGACGACGGTGTTCTTTCTTCTACATCCATGTTTGAACTTCACTTCTGGCTCTTGAATGAACATATACACACATATATATACATATATATATATATTATGCCGTTCATTAAAATCTATTTTTTTTAAGCAAGGCCAGTAACTCTACGTATTAGTTTAATCTTAGGCGGCAACATTATTTGGTAAAATAAGGACGCTGCATTCCTTGCACTTCTTTTTTCTTTCAATGAAATGGTCCAAGTGCCGACCGAGCTTTGCATGTCCTGTACATTGAAGTGTTATTGAATATGTTTGTTACATTTGGATGCATAGTTCAAGACTCGACGGAGCAAAATGTGTTTATATATTACACATTCAGATATTTCTTTTCTTTTCTTTTTCCGTTGCCACAAAGGTATTCCACACATCATCCACCATATGCACCACAGTGATTAAGTTCGGTCTAAAGCGAATTTGAACCTCATTATCACTTTGTGAAATGACCACGACTGTTTTTTTTTTCTTGCATGTATGTATATACGGTTCTAAATTCACACAGACTAGAGGAATACAAGTAGGGATCAACTCCTTTACCTCCACCTAAAGTAAGATAATCTTACGCTTTTTTTTTTTTAATATTTCTAATGTTCAAAATGCAACCAAGAGGAAATGGTTTTCGATCTTTAGACCGTGGAAACATATTTATGTTATAAATATTTATTGCGTTGGTTGGATTGGATGCTCATTTTGTAATAAATTTATTGGTTGGAAATTTTTGTCTAGTCTTGTATTGGTCATTTGTAAAGATTACACACAAATTTTCAAGTCCTCCTTATCTCCTGCTATAAGTGAAATCAATTTATTTGTCACACCAACGATGTTTGGAAATATGGGCCAATGGACCTTAACAATTTGGGCCAACAGTATATGAGCCCAATAAAAAATGTAATTTAACGAACTTGTGATTTGACTTTGAATTTTGAAAATATTAATTTTATTAGTATATTATTATAAGTTAACCTTTGACTATACGAGGGTTCACAAATTTAATGCCACTTCGGAGTTTACAGAATTTGGACAGTGAAAAAAAAGTGTATTATTTATTATTCGCCGTGATTAGGAAGTTCGCGGCAATGGTTTCAATAACGTCAGCAGAATTGAACTACTTAATCTTTCGGTATCTCAACGAATCAGGTTTTTCCCAGTTACCTTCTTTTCCCTCTTTGCATACCTTGTTCGTTGCTGAACGTAGAATGATGGTGAGATTTCGGTCCGTTGGTGCAATTTTGTGATTGATTATGCTGGTGGGACATTTAGTTTTGAAAGGTTTCATTTTTTGCGCCAGAATTTGAATCGGCGCTTTTGATTAAGCGATAAAGCAGATTTGTTAGGGTTTCGAAAGTTCTGTTAGATTGTGTAATCCATTGCTTTGAGCTTGAAGTGCCTTTAGCGTGACAGTTAAATTTATAGCACAATTGAGTGTTTATTGGATAGAAGGGGCTGCGTACCCATTTGATACGATGAAATACTTCGATCGTGTTGTGTACGAATGGGATTCATTTCTTGTTTTACCAATTACGGTGAATGAGACGTTAATTATGTCTGAAGTTCGTCAATTGGAATTTAGTAGCGCAACACGCTCGAAAAATTTATCGAGTAAATAGGCGCACAATCCATTTTTTGCCAACAATTTTCAGTCTTTCTTTGCATGTACAGCTTTTGAACTAAGCAGTCGTTGGGTTCCAGTGGGTAAAGGCTATTCATTTACTTTTTCTATTAGGGTTGTTCGCCGTATTCTAATCTTATCGTAGATAGTGTACTCCTTGCGCTAATAATCTTAACTTCTTAAGTTACTTTCAATTTCCCTCGTTGCCGTACTTGTAAATGATTGTTGATCTTTGTAGACTTAATTATTGTAGAATATTTTCAGGCTTGGCGCATTCTGCATTTGCTCTTGGATATGAGTGCGGGTTAAACAAATCCAATATCGACGGTGATCTTGTGCCACCTGGTGCTCTTGTTACTTTTATCCAGAAAGGCATTCAATATCTTGAGCTTGAAGCAAATTTGACCGACGTAAGAATCATGCAGTTATGTTACTTTTTCTTTATTTCTTTCTTCATGATTTAACCTATGTTTGAATCGTTGAGCTTACCAGGATGATTTGGACTCAGATGAACCCTTCGAGTACCTAAGTCCACTGGACCTCATCACAAAAGATGTTGCAGAACTTCAAAGGATCGTGAAAGAGAAGAAAGGAAGTATTCATAAAGATAAATCTAAGGGGAAAGAGAAAGAACCCATTGAGAACGGCCAAGAGCCTGAAAATGGACATGCTGTTGACGTGGACATAGAGTTTAGGAAGGAAAAGGAGAAGGAAAAGAAGCATAGGGAGAAAGATAAGGAATTCGATCGAGAGAGAGTAGAGAAAGAAAATGAGAAAACAAGAGGCAGGCAAGTGGGTGAGATGTACGCGATGCTGATGATGAAGATGATGCGATAAATGGGAGGAGACTTGAAGAAAATGGAACTGAGGGAGGTATAAGGGATTTGCATTCCTTCTTATATGTTTTTGCGCTGTTTTGTCACCTAGATCTGGCTTGTTTTTAAAATATTTCACTCGCATGCATGACTTCAGTAGAATCGAACACTTTATAATTTGATCTTCTATGCACTGTAGGTTCAGAACCAATGGATCTATGCATAAGTTCAGCTTCCTTGGCTTGTGAAATACCAACCAGTGATGTTACTACTCTTCATGGCCACACTTCTGAGGTTTTTTTATTCTTTATGTTTAAAAAGATTCACCCTGTGTTGATTGCATGTAAACGATAGCTATACTTTCATGTTCTTTAAGGTTTTTGCATGTGCGTGGAATCCCAACGGTTCGCTTCTGGCTTCCAGGTTTGTTTGGTCAACCTTATTCAAAGTTTTGTTTCTTTAGAATGTTTTTTCCGCTTTTTGCTTACAAAGTTAGACTATTTTCAGTTCAGGAGACTCAACTGCTAGGATATGGACTATCGGTGGACTATCAACCTCCAATATGCAAAGTGGCCCTACAAGTGTCGTCCTGAAGCATTTCAAAGCTAGGACAGATGAGAAATCTAAGGATGTGACTACACTAGAATGGAATGTAAGCTTTTATTATTATTTGAACTTCCATTTTATGTTAACTTAGAATTCCAGGCTTCAAATTTCCGTCCGTGGGAATGCAAGGAGACGACGGTCTATTTCGTTCATATTAAATGTGGTATTACTTTTGTTAGGCGGACGGTACACTGCTTGCTACTGGTTGTTACGATGGACAGGCAAGGATATGGAGCAAGATGGTATATACATGTTCTATCTATCCATGGCTATTACTTAGAGCAATTTGGTGGAATTCTTGAAAGTATTTTTTATTCACTAAAACGTATGTGCTTTTGCGGTCTTGAAGTTGGTGCATATGCTGCAAACCATGTTTTTGTGTTCTATGTTTATCTGTCTTATGAAGTAAGATATGGCTAAAGAACGCATGGTAATATTATCTGCATAGATATTAACTGTCAAATTTTGTAGAAGCATGCATTAAGTGTTTTATTCTGCGCTGAGATCCATTTGTGAAGATCAGAAATGCCAATAACCAGAATGCGGAATCTATTCTCATGCAAGCAAACGATTTCTTTCCTTCTATTCCAGGGAAGTTGGTCAGCATCTCTAACAAACATAAAGGGCCGATATTTGCGTTGAAGTGGAACAAGAAAGGAGACTATCTCGCAAGTGGGAGCGTCGATAAGACGGCTATCGTGTGGATGTCAAGACTGGCGAATTGAAGCAGCAGTTTGAATTTCACAAAGGTGCACTTATTTTCTTCCATTTCATCTTATCCTTCGCTTTTGTAGTAAAAGTTATGACATTTTTGTTTTTCGTTTAACATATTTTACGCCTTCAATTACCGCGCACAGCCCCCGTGCTTGATGTCGATTGGAAAAACAATGTAAGTTTTGCTACTTGCTCCAACGATCACATGGTCCACGTTTGTAGAGTCGGTGAGAACCGACCGATCAAAAGCTTCGCTGGCCATCAGGTTAGTCTCAGTGACTAAGCAAGCTGAAACAATACGGATGGCGCAATTTGCTTTTGATCTTTTTTTTTCCTTACTGGGACTAGCTAATGCTTGTTCATTAACAAATCTGTACTTTGGACATGATTCATCAGGCTGAAGTTAATGCGATAAAGTGGGACCCGACGGGTTCTCTTCTGGCTTCATGCTCGGATGATGGCACAGCAAAGGTTAGGGGCAGTTGTGTCATAAATTGCCGTTCTTTGAATTCCTCAGTAATGGTTACTTTTTTTTCGGCGCATGCAACTAGTTAGTAAAAGATCTAAACAAGTACTTACTTTTATACCTATTGAGGTAAATGGCATGCCACCAATTCATTGTGATTGCAGATATGGAATATGAAACAGGACACATGCTGCTGGATTTTAGGGAACATACCAAAGTAAGAACTCGAGCCATACCTTAACTTTTATTTCGATTGTGCAAAAAATGTTATGTCTCTGCTTAAATTTGTTTACTTGTTTTGATTCTAGGAAATCTACACAGTCCGATGGAGTCCAACAGGACCTGGAACCAACAATCCCAACCAAAAACTGTTGCTTGCGAGGTAATTCTTTTTCAAATATTCGTTTTCTCGAGTTATTTTGAGCTTTATTGAATGTATTTGCTACGAAAAAAAATTGTAAAATTTTTAATTTTCTTTCAGAAGTTCTTATCTTTTGATGCATTTTCTCACTTCCTTCTCCCTATCAGTGCCTCTTTCGATTCAACCATAAAGCTGTGGGACGTAGAATGCGGGCGTCTCCTTCAGAGCCTAAATGGTCACAGGTATATTAACTATATCCGTCTACGACATTTTTTCAAGGAAAAATGGTCATTTCGAGATTCAGTTTCTTATGATAGTGATATTCGAGTTAATCAATTTCCCATTTTTTTTATTAAATTTTATTTGAATTCAACGACAGGACCCTGTATACTCTGTTTCATATAGCCCGAATGGCAAGTACCTAGCTAGCGGCTCCCTCGATAAATGCTTACACGTTTGGTCCCTGAAAGAAGGAAAGATCGTGAGAACCTTCTGTGGAAATGGTGGGATCTTTGAGGTTTGTTGGAACAAAGAAGGTGATAAAATCGCAGCTTCTTTTGCAGCCAATGTGGTTTGTGTCTTAGATTTTAAGATGTAGAAAAAGACATGAGATGAAAGATTATTTCTGCTTTAGTTTGGTAGGTAGCTTAGAGAGGTTAGAATAGGCCTTTGTCTATCTTTAGTTCATTGGAGATGCATTAGTTAGATTAGTAAGTTAATGTAAGAAACTCAGAGCTGAAGATTTGAAATCAAAATACGTATTAGATTTGGCAATGACATCAATCTTTGGTACACGCAAAGTAAGATTCTGGTATTGTCGAAGGCAAAGGCAAGTTCGACACATATTGAAACCTGGGCTGCTTATACTTCTCCCTCACTGCAATCAGAGAACCGCCCCTTCGACCCATCCGCAATTCTTGAAGAACGCAAACACATTCTCTCAAATCCTTAGCTTCGAAACCCAAACAGCTCTGCAACGATGCATTCCAAGGATGTTTATTGGGCTGCAGCGTATACTTTGCGAGGAAAACGACCGACGAGGCGATTAAGGAAGGTAAGAACTTGACGAAATCGTAGTCTAGAAGACTCAGCTCTGCAATGTAGCAACTCAAAGGCTCAAGCAAGGCAGAACTTTGGCAATCTTTTTCAGCAATTGAAGTGATTCTTCTGAGGAACGTCTTCACCGTGGGACTGCCCAGTTCGAATCTCAGCGAATCGAGTAAGTGGGACTGCATTTCGAGGATCTCTTGCTTTGTGTAAGTGTTGTCTGTTATGTAGCAGAAATCTTCGACTCTTGGAGGGTTTATCTCTTCGTACTTCCTATGAAGAAGAAAAAGGTATCAATTCACAGTACAAAGTGTTACTCAGTTTTTGTAACTAAGATTGATGGGATTCTTACGATGCGAGGAGCATTGAAGAGACGCCGAGAAGCTGAAGCCTTTGCCTGTTAATGGGATTCTTGGACAAGAATCGATCGACGTTAGAAATGGTTAGATACAAAGTGTCTGAAGCTAGCTTGTACTCTTCGGCTACGTCGACAAGCCAATCTACTAAGATTCCTCTCATGTTAGCTGTGATATCTTTCTGAACTTTCTCCAAGTAATTAGGCAATGGCCTTCTATTCTCTTCCTTCTGCAACAAAGACACAGCCCAAAACCCATCGAACTTCAAACTCGAAAAAAGGAAAAAAAATAAAAACAAGAGAAAAGATCCATTTTTTTTTACACAAGAAATTCGCTAACCTCCATTTTTAGAAGATATTCGTATATGATAGAAGCATAGGCTTCGCACGGCGTATCTTCTTTCGACTCTGCAGTTTTCATCTCCTTGGGCTTGTCACTGCTCTTCTTGGGATTTGCAATCTTTCTCTTCTTAGGATAATCATTTGCTATTACAGATTTCTGAGGAGTATTTTGTATCTCGCCCAAGATTATTCTTGGCTTCTCCGTTGACTGTGACGAAGGTGCTCGCTTTTTGGCAGCCAATCGCGTGACTCTCACGCAGTTTTCTTTGTCCGCCATTGGAGAATTATTGCGAGGGAGTTGGATTAAATCACACCCCAAAAAACCGCGAGAGAGAGAAAGAGAGACAGAGAGAGAGAGAGAGAGAGCTTGGTAGAGTATCAATCATCATTTAGATCCAAATTTGAATGTGGAGCGGGGCTATATAAAAATACTCTCTTCATTTTTCTTCTAAGGTTTTCAGAATTCGAAATTTTTGGAGGTTTAGATTTGTTTTTCCTCCGCGCGTATTGGGTTATAGTTTTTTATTTCTCGTATTGTACATTACAAGTCCATAATGCTATATTACATTCAAAGCCCAAACTATGAAGATGAATAACTAGTGACCTGTCCAGTCCAGCCTTTTTACGATGACACATAGCCCACTCTATTATTTTACAATGAAAACCCACAAACTAATATTTTGGATTTCCAAAGTATGGATTGATTAAAGGAGAACTTTATTTTCCCAACAAGACGTCACCTCACCTTTGGACCCAAAGACAAATAAATAGGCCCCATCACGGTGAATGTCACATGAAACATCATCGTACAATTGAACTAAAAGACAGCCCAGAAAACAGATGGATCCATTTATTACTTTCGAGAGAGAGAGAGAGAGATCAACCCTTTCTTCTATTCTATATTTCTGTCTCAGTTTCGGCTTACGTCTCGCCAGTGCAAGAATCCATCATTTCATTAACAAAGCAAGAAACACGCAAAGTATATATAAATGTTCCATCGATATATATAGATTATTAGAAATCATACCATATATATATATATATATATATAGCATTGACTCTACTACTGTTACTACAAATATGGTCAGAAACCAAATCAACAAAGTTCCCCACTTTTCATGGCTTCAAAGTTTTCCCAACATCAATCACAAACCTGTACTTGACATCAGCCTTGGCCAGCCTATCCATGGCTTCATTAACATACTCAATGCCAATCACCTCAACGTCGGCCAAAATCCCATGCTCCGCCGCAAAATCGATCATCTCTTGAGTCTCCTTAATCCCACCGATCATACTCCCGGCCACCGTTTTCCGACCAAAGATCAGCCCAAAAGCAGGCACCTCTAACGGTTTCTCGGGCGCGCCGACCACCACTAGCTTCCCGCTGGGCTTCAGCAGGCCAAGCAACGGAGTAACGGTGTCCAAGATTCCATCCATGGTTCCCATCGCCTTTTGGAACTCACTTGGGTCGGTGCTGACGAGGAAATCGTCAGCCTTGAGGTTTTCCATGGCTTCCCCCTTTTTGCTCGGAGAAGTGCTGATGACGGTGACTTTCGACCCAAATGCTTTGGCGAACTTCACCGCCACGTGTCCGAGCCCGCCCAGCCCGACCACGCCGAGGTGCAGGCCGGGCTTGTCGAGGCCGTAGTACTTGAGAGGACTGTACGTCGTTATCCCGGCGCAGAGCAGAGGAGCTCCCCTGTCCATCGGAAGATTCTCCGGCCACCGTATGATGAAATCGGCGTCGCAGACCATCAGATCTGAGTAGCCGCCGAGCGTGACGGCCCCTCCGTGCCTGGCGTCGAAGCCGTTGTAGGTGAAGACCAAATTAGGGCAGTAATTTTCCAAATCGGACTCGCATTGGGCGCACGATCTGCACGAGCCGACGAGGCAGCCGACGCCGACCTTGTCGCCGGGCTTCAGATCTCGGACCTTGGGCCCCACATCAGTGACCTCTCCGACGATTTCGTGGCCGGGGACGAGCGGGTACCGAGCGTTTCCCCACTCGTTCCTGACGCTGTGTAGGTCGGAGTGGCAGATTCCGCAGTAGAGTACTCGGAATTGCACGTCGCGGTCGCCGGTCGCCCGACGGGTGAATCGGAAAGGGGAGAGCTCGCCGGTGGAGTCGCGCGCGGCGTAGCCGATGACTTGTACGGTTGAGTTTTCCGTCGGTGGCGCCATTAATGAGAGAGCTTTTGCTTGATTTTGTGAATTGTATTGAGTTGAGACTAAAGGTTGAGTAGGAGAGTGTGTGTATTTATAGAGGTGAGCTGCAAATTGCATGGTGTAATGATATTTTGCGGATATATAGAAAAAGAAAAAAAGGAAAAAACTTATTATGGGACTGTGTGACGTAAGCGAATAGATAAGAAATGCACGTACGTCAGCAAGATAATTTTCTAAACA